>JBBPBX010060036.1:0-21569 GCA_038048925.1 Garcialebias charrua
CAATACAAAACAGTTTCATCAGATACAAGAATACAAGTAGGATAAAATGAAAGGAGCAGAAAGAAGATGAAATCTTATTATATCTGCCCCTTATTTCACAGTTTGTTCAACCAATGATAACCTTCAAACTACATCACAAAATGAATAAATCTACTAATTTATCTAACTGTAATACACAAACTACATCACAAAATGAATAACTCTAATTAATTTTTCTAACTGTAATACACAAACTACATCACAAAATGAATATCCATCCATCCATCCATTTTCTTCCGCTTATCCGGGGTCGGGTCGCGGGGGTAGCAGCCTAAGTAGGGAGGCCCAGACTTCCCTCTCCCCAGCCACTTGGAGCAGCTCCTCTGGGGGAATCCCAAGGCGTTCCCAGGCCAGCCGAGAAACATAGTCCCTCCAGCGTATCCTGGGTCTTCCTCTGGGTCTCCTCCCGGTGGGACATGCCCGGAACACCTCACCAGGGAGGCGTCCAGGAGGCATCCTAACCAGATGCCCGAGCCACCTCAACTGGCTCCTCTCGATGTGGAGAAGCAGCGGCTCTACTCCGAGTCCCTCCCGGATGACTGAGCTTCTCACCCTATCTCTAAGGGAGAGTCCAGACACCCTGCGGAGAAAACTCATTTCAGCCGCTTGTATCCGAGATCTCGTTCTTTCGGTCATAACCCAGAGCTCATGACCATAGATGAGGGTGGGAACGTAGATCGATCGGTAAATTGAGAGCTTTGCCTTTTGACTCAGCTCTCTCTTCACCACGACAGACCGGTACAGCGCCCGCTTCACTGCGGATGCTGCACCTATCCGCCTATCGATCTCACGCTCCAGTTTTCCCTCATTCGTGAACAAGACCCCGAGATACTTAAACTCCTCCACTTGGGGCAGGACCTCCTCCCCGACCTGGAGAAGGCATGCTACCCTTTTCCGGCTCAAGACCATGGCCTCGGATTTGGAGGAACTGATCCTCATCCCGGCCGCATCACATTCAGCTGCAAACCGCTCCAGCGAAAGCTGTAGATCACGAGCTGATGAAGCCAATAGGACCACATCATCTGCAAAAAACAGAGAAGCGATTCTAAGGCCACCAAAACGGATCCTCTCAACACCTTGGCTGCGCCTAGAAATTCTGTCCATAAAAGTTATAAACAGAATCGGTGACAAAGGGCAACCTTGGCGGAGTCCAACTCTCACCGGAAACGAGCCTGACTTACTGCCAGCGATGCGGACCAAGCTCTGACACCGGTCGTACAGGGACCTAACAGCCCATATCAAAGGGCCTGGTACCCCATACTCCCGGAGTACCCGCCACAGAACCCCCCGAGGGACGCGGTCGAATGCCTTTTCCAAGTCCACAAAGCACATGTAAACTGGTTGGGCAAACTCCCACGCACCCTCCAGGACCCTGTTGAGGGTGTAGAGCTGGTCTAGTGTTCCACGACCAGGACGAAAACCACACTGCTCCTCCTGAATCCGAGGTTCGACTATCCGACGGACCCTCCTCTCCAGAACCCCTGAATAGACCTTACCAGGGAGGCTTAAGAGTGTGATCCCTCTATAGTTGGAACACACCCTACGGTCCCCCTTTTTGAATAGGGGAACCACCACCCCAGTCTGCCAATCCAAGGGAACTGCCCCCGATGTCCACGCGATATTGCAGAGTTGCGTAAGCCAACACAACCCCACAACATCCAGAGCCCTAAGGAACTCAGGACGAATCTCATCCACCCCCGGAGCCTTGCCACCGCGGAGCTTTTTAACCACCTCGGCGACCTCCGCACCAGAGATTGGAGAGCCCGATCCAAAGTCCCCAGGCTCCGCTTCCTCAGTGGAAGACGTGCCAGTAGGATTGAGGAGGTCTTCGAAGTATTCCGCCCACCGACTCACAACATCCCGAGTTGAGGTCAACAGCACGCCATCCCCACCATAAATGGTGTTGGTCGCGTACCGCTTTCCCCCCCTGAGACGCCGGATGGTGGACCAGAATCGCCTCGAAGCCGTACGGAAGTCATTCTCCATGGCCTCTCCGAACTCCTCCCACGCCCGAGTTTTTGCCTCAGCAACCACCCGAGCCGCATGCCGCTTGGACTGCCGGTACCTATCTGCTGCTTCCGGGGTCCCACAGGCCAAAAAGGCCCAATAGGACTCCTTCTTCAGCTTGACAGCATCCCTCACCGCCGGTGTCCACCACCGGGTTCGAGGGTTGCCACCACGACAGGCACCAACAACCTTGCGGCCACAACTCCGATAAGCTGCCTCGACAATAGAGGCGCGGAACATGGCCCACTCGGGCTCAATGTCCCCCGCCTCCCTCGGAACGTGTTCAAAGCTCTCCCGGAGGTGGGAGTTAAAGCTCCGTCTTACGGGAGACTCTGCCAGACGTTCCCAGCAGACCCTCACAATACGTTTGGGTCTGCCAGGTCTGACCGGCATCCTCCCCCACCATCGGAGCCAACTCACCACCAGGTAGTGGTCAGTTGACAGCTCCGCCCCTCTCTTCACCCGAGTGTCCAGGACATGCGGCCGCAGATCAGATGAGACGACAACAAAGTCGATCATTGAACTACGACCTAGGGTGTCCTGGTGCCAAGAGCACATATGGACACCCTTATGCCTGAACATGGTGTTCGTTATGGACAATCCATGACGAGCACAGAAGTCCAACAACAGAACACCACTCGGGTTCAGATCAGGGGGGCCGTTCCTCCCAACCACACCCCTCCAGGTCTCACTGTCATTGCCCACGTGAGCGTTGAAGTCCCCCAGCAGAACAAGGGAGTCCCCAGGAGGCGCACCCTCCAATACTCCCTCCAAGGACTCCAAAAAGGGTGGGTAATCTGCGCTGCCGTTTGGCGCATAGGCACAAACAAAAGTCAGAGCCCGTCCCCCCACAAGTAGGCGAAGGGAGGCTACCCTCTCGTTCACCGGGGTGAACCCCAACGTACAGGCACCAAGATGGGGGGCAACCAGTATGCCCACTCCTGCTCGGCGCCTCTCACCAGGGGCAACTCCAGAGTGGAAGAGTGTCCAACCCCTCTCAAGGAAACTGGTTCCAGAGCCAGAGCCATGCGTTGAGGTGAGTCCGACTATTTCTAGCCGGAACCTCTCAACCTCACACACTAGCTCAGGCTCCTTCCCCACCAGAGAGGTGACATTCCATGTCCCAATGGCCAGCTTCTGTAGCCGAGGATCAGACCGCCAGGGTCCCCGCCCTCGGCCACCACCCATTCCACAATGCACCCGACCCCTTTGGCCCCTCCCACAGGTGGTGAGCCTATGGGAAGGGGGACCCACGTCTCCTCTTCGGGCTGTGCCCGGCCGAGCTCCATGGGTGAAAGCCCGGCCACCAGGCGCTCGCCAACGTGCCCCCCTCCGGGCCTGGCTCCAGAGTGGGGCCCCGGTGACCCGCGTCCGGGCGAGGGAACATTGTTTCCATTTATATTATTCATCATAAGGGGTCTTGTGAAAAAATGAATAACTCTACTTAATTTTTCTAACTGTAATACACAAACTACATCACAAAATGAATAACTCTACTTAATTTTTCTAACTGTAATACACAAACACTAAGTTACATCATAAGTACAACATAAGTGTAATACACAAACACACTAAGCTACATCATATATAGTTTTTGAGCAAGTCCTTTTTGACCTTTTTCTTAAATGTATACATTGATTTTGCATTTTTAACATCACTCTCCAGAACATTCCACAATCCAACTCCCTGAATTGAGGTAGACCGTCCCTTTAAGCTGGTTCTGAATTGTGGTTTGATGAATATCTGTCCCTTTAAGATTGTAATAACTTTGTCTAAATTTCTTTGGATATTTAAAGGTAATGTGTTATTATGAGCCCTATACATAACTGATAAAATACTATATTCTACCAATTCCTGGAATTTCAATAAATTTAGCTGAAGAAACAAGGTGTTTGATGGGTGACTGAAATGTTTTCTGGTGATTACTCTTACAGCTCTCTTTTGTAAAATAAAAACAGGCTTTGTAATTGTTTTGCACGCTTTTCCCCAAACCTCAATACAATAGATTAAATGTGGAACAATGATTGTGTTATACAACATATACAGAGCTTTATCAATTAAAAAATCCCTGACTTTATATACAGGTACATGAACACACAGCATGACAATCACAAACACCTGGACAACAAAATGGAGGAGATAAGCAAGACAATTAACAGAGAGACCAGGGAGTGTAGGGATGGGGACCCACCACCTGAGAGCAACATGCTTACAACTGTTATCTTGAAGTTCTAGGGTGTAGAGAGCCACAGAAACGGTTATGGTAGGCCGGATTTGGCCCACGGGCCTTGAGTTTGACACATGCGATCTAGTGGTACTAAAAGTAACAAAAGAAGAAGAAAAAAACAGCCAAATATGTCAGCAGTTTAGCTAACAGACTTTGGAATGGGTACATTTTGTCCTTGTCAAACCTGTTGAAGAGAACCAAACTAAATACTCTGAAACTCAAACAACTTACTGTATAACAGTTCATGCACCGCTAGTTGGCAGTGTAGTGCAAATATTGCATAACTTGCTGCTACCAATTGTTGAATTTAATTAGCGGATTAGAATTAGCTTCCCCTAATTTTCATAAGACATTAGTGCTTTTGAAATTACGGACCTAAATAAATTAATTAGTGCTTTAGAAATAGCTGAACTAATTTTTGGATTAGCGTTGCCCACCACTGCCAAGCACTTAGCCTATCCTAACACAGTACCCTACATAATTATTAAAAACACATAAGTTTGGGAGCCATAATGAAGGGCAAAAAGAGTTAATGGCCTACTGGGATGCTGGTGACGCCGTCGTCCTCGGTCCATCCGCCATATTCCATATTCCATTTACGACGTAAAGCTGTGTTCACAGTACAGTACAGCAGGGACGGCTGGTATAAGTGGGCTAGTAGGGCTAAGCCCTTCCTGGTATTCACAATAAAAAGGTTAAACATTATATAATTATAATATAATTATATAATCAGTGCTTTAAGTGGGCCGGAACTCACCGGTACCCAGTTCCGCCACTTCTAAAATTTAACCCTAAGAGTACCGGGACTTTTTTTAAGCGTAAGGTGCGTTCCGGAACTTATTTTCATCTTCTCCACTTGAAAGACCCGTGGCAGATTAGAATGCATCATTTCCCCGGACTGGATTTCAAGAAAGAGTAATGCATCTTCACGACAATAAAACATCTTTGGTGGAGCGAGTCATTTGGCCAATCACAACCTCAGGATAGACAGGAGGGGAGGAGACGACAGCGAACTCTGTAAAAAAAATAAAAAACAAACTCTGCAGCGTGACAGAGCGCGAGGGAAGCGGAAGTAACTCCTCCTATGTGTGGGTAAAGTTAATATTTTTATACATGCAGTGTAACCATTGTTTAGTAAAATGGCATGTTGTGTTACAAATAAAACTAAATAAAAATTAACAAAATAACAGTCAATTGCAACCCTAAAGCCACTGTGACAAAGTATCACATTAATTTTCATTCATTCATTCATTCAACCTTTATTTATACAGGCTATCCTCGTTGAGCCACGGGGACTCATTTACAAGAGGGACCTGTCTCACTCACACCCAGGGTCAATTTAGAGTCACCAATCAACCTAACATGCATGTTTTTGGACTGTGGGAGGAAACCGGAGTACCCGGAGAAAACCCACGCATGCACAGAGAGAACATGCAAACTCCACCCAGAAAGTCAAAAAGTCAAAGTCAAAGTCAAAGCCAACTTTATTGTCAGATCTGCAATATGTACAGTGCAGGACATACACAGGACCGAAATTGCGTTTCTCTCAGTCCCTCGGTGCAACAGTAAACATCTAAACATTGAAACACTGAAACATATAATAATAGACATAAGCATAAAATAGTAAAACTAACACTGTCCTGAGTTTTTTGCATAGTGGTATAAGAGTATGAAAATTTACACCAACTCTAAAACTAAAACATTAAACATTTAATGAACATAATATTGTCCTGAGTTTTTGCATACTAGTATAAAAAAAGAGTATAAAAAGTATAACTAAAATAAACTAAAGGTTTCTAGCATTGACATTTGCAAAGTGGCAAAGCAGCGTATGAGTCAATGTACACAGTATATGTATGAGGTAGTAGTTGATGTTGTTGTAGAGGCAAAAAGTGGCATATGCAGTAAGGCACATTGGGCATCCCTAAATAAGACCGTTCAGAGCACACTGTATATGTACCAGCAGTGGTGTAGATATTATAATAATAATAATAATAATGTCTATTCCTGTCATCTGCGTATGTTTCCCATACACAGACGAAATTCGTCTCTGCATTTAACCCAACCACCTACCAGGTGGTGCAGTGAGCAGCCCGAAAGCGCCCGGGGAGCTGGAGAAATAGGTGTGCACTCATAGACACCCCAAGCTGGGTAGTGGCCGGGGCGCGAACCCGCGACCTTCGGGTCCGTAGTCAAAAACCCTGCCACTAGACCATCTTGGCTCCTAGAGTAGTGTAAATAAATGTAAACAGTAGTAATTACATGTAAGCAGTAGTAATAAAAGTAAACAGTATTAATAAATGTAAACAGAGAATGTAAACAGTATTATGATTATAGGCAGTGATGTAATACAGACATTAGTGCAAGTATGAGAAGTAGTGCAAACTGTATGAGCACATGACCGAGAGTTTAGTGAAAACCCGTTTGATGACACAGAGTCTAGTGTTAAAAACTTTGTGTTGAGTGATAATATGTGAGAAAGTTTTAGTGTTAAGGCAGTTCAAATGGGAGGGGAGGCAGAGCAGGCAGAGTGTTTAGCATTCTGACTGCCTGATGAACAGAGCTGTCTCTCAGTCTGCTGGTTCGAGCCTGGAGACTCCTCAGTCTCCTCCCTGATGGCAGCAGTCTGAAGCAGCTGTGTAGTGGGTGTGTGGGATCACCTGCCATGCGGTGGGCTTTCCGAGTGAGGCGTTTGCTGTGTAAGTCCTGCAGTGAGGGCAAGGAGGTCCGGCAAGGCCCCCGGACCGGGATTTGAACCTTGGACCTTCTCGCTGAGAGGCAGCAGCTCTACCAGTTGCGCCACCGTGCTGCCAAAATTTAATTATCTTAGCCACAGGAGTGAATTTAAAAACAGGATGATGTCTATATGAACTAGTTAAATGAGGTGTCTCTAAAATATCCTGATTCATCATGATCAATAATAATTTCAACAATTTTTTAATCTGTCCACAGGACCTGACTTTATTTTGTTAGATGTCTCTAAAATAGTTAGTGAATCATGTTTACATGTAGGTAAACATAGATGTTTAACAACTTGTTAAAATACACAAGAATGCAGGAAATGGCATCTACTTTATTCAAAATTTCTGGCAAAACATCTTCACCAGCATATTTAAGAAATGAGTTTTTACTGTAAGTAAGTTTTATTTATATAGCACATTTCACAGACATGAGAGTCACATAGTGCTTTACAAAAGGAAAAATAAAATCATAAAATCACAGAAGTACTATACAGAAAGGTAAAACATAACAAACTCTAAAATCAATGTACAAAATTAACCAAAAGCCTGTCTGAAGAGATAAGTCTTAAGTTTTTAAATGCATCTGTTGACTCGGAGCAGCGCATTGTTAGCAAAATGTTCTGCTGTATTTGACTTGCTGCTGTTGTTGGTTGTTAATTTTTTGGTTGACACAATCTTTCCTATTTATGTCCTCATTAAATTAGGTTAGTAAATGACTTTTACTTGAAGCATGTTAAAAAATTACAAAATCTTTCGGGGGGGGGGTTGGCGCAACGTTTGTCACCTTTTTCATCCCTTCTGAGTTTGCAGGTATGCATATTATTATGACATTAGGGAGGGTACCGGCACTTATTTTTTTCCACTTAAAGCGCTGTATATAGTTATAAACAATTTATAAATAACAACTTAAAAATAAACAGAATTTAAAAATAATGTGTCTTATTTAGTGAAATTTACAACAAAAACTGGTGCTAAACCATCTGGGTCATTCTGCAGGGCTAAACTTTCACAGCCCATTTGAATTCAATGTCTCTGTGGTTCAGAATGATTGACATGCGTCTCGCAACGCCCCCTCAGTTTGCGGCTCATTGGGGCTAATTCTGGTCAGCCCAGGATCAGCCCAATGCCACAGAAATAAGCCAGTTAGGGTGGATGTACAATAACGTGCTTCAAGCCCAAGTTTATGTGGGTGTGGTTTAGTGTAGGTAGTGGTACCATGGCGAGCAAGATTAGCATACCTGTCAAGTCTCCCGTTTTGGCCGGGAAACTACCGTATTTTACCCCTCTTTCCCATGGTCATCCCGAATTATTATTTTCCCGGAAATTTCACGTATTATAATATTCTTAAAAAAACATTCCAGTGCCTCTGAATTATGTCACTAGCCTCGCGAGAACTGCCACCTGCAGTAGCCTCTGTGGAAGTTCTCACGATGTTTGTGCTGGCAACGGCCGGGAACAAACCCAGAAAAACACAGAGATGGATGAATGTAATGAGAGAGAAGGCGTCCCTGCCAAAAAAGTTAAGACGTCGTGTAAATATCTTGAAAAATGGGACAGCGAATTTACTTTTCCTAAAAGAAGAGTAGGGTGGGGGGCACAATTACGCATTTTGTAAGATTTGTAACTGCGACTTTAGTGTCTCATGGGGGAAGGAAGGTGTCCGTCAGACTGCCAAAATCAGACTCCATGAAGCGGACTGACGAGAGCAACGCACCCCTGAAGCCACGGAGCTCGAATATCCAACTTCCAACGTAAAACTAACTTTACCGCAGTGTCCGACTGCATGAAAAATCCGTCAAGCACAAAGGTAGGCCTATCAGATTGTGATCACATTGTATTGTATTGTATAATTTTATTCATTTCATATTAAAAACAATGACAATTTTTTAAAAAGAAAAATTAAACATAACATAAAATGAAAGGAAGCAGAAGAAGAAAACATTTCTTATCATATCTGCTCCTTATCAAACAATCAATTCAAACTATTCAAACATGTATGTGTACATTATACGTGTGTGTGTGTGTGTGTGTGTGTGTGTGTGTGTGCGTGTGTGTGTGTGTGTGTGTGTGTAAATTAGCCCACCGTAAAAATATCACCACCAGCCGTCACTACAGTACAGTATTCTTCCGCCGTTGCTTTATGACGTGAAACCGCGTTCACAGTACAGTACAGTCGTCCTCCTCGGTCATTCCACCGTATTCCGTTTACGACGTAAAACTGCGTTTACAGCAGGGGCGGCCGGCCAATAGGTCGCCGCCACACTGAAACTTCTGGACCATTTTACATTGAGGACTTAAAAAATTAATAAAAATGAAATAATAAAATAAAAATGTTTCGAAATATATGCATATATGTTTTTAGTTGTGTAGGATAAATATTTTATGGCATTTTGATGAGTTATATTGTTTGTTTCAAAAAACGTTTTCTGATTGGTGATGTATTTCCTGTTCTAGGGGCGCATGAATCTTATCCATAGACTCTCGTTAATAATGGTGCATGCGTAGTTATTCCACGACGTTACAAAACAATGGGAAGATGCTTGGCACAGTTTTGAATGCCCTGGACACGTCCAAAGTGATCTGTACATACACATAATGTGCTTCCTGTTTTTTTTTTCTGGGAAATGTACCATGCAGTGACAAGTAGGCTGGCTCAGGTAGGTTTTAAATCATTGAAAGCCCTTTATCTAATGTCTATTTGCATTTCTGACTGATATACCTCTGAAATTTTAGAAGTGTCTGTTTGTGAAAAAAGCCTTCAGCTGACTGTTTATTCTAAAAGTGGCAACTGGTGACTTTTTTTGAGCTAACATGCTAATGCTACCTTTATCTAATGCTTATATTATTATATTATCATTCTTGACTAATGTAATAATATATAGGCACTTATCAGTTTACGGATTTACCTATATTTCAGATGTAAATTGGCAGGGTTTAGATTAGACTGACACAAAAATACATCATTAATTAAAAGAGTTCTCTCTTTTTCAGTTTAATACCAATAATTCTATGCCTTGGAGGTGATAATGTAAAGACATGCAATGTTAACTTAATTTGGTACAGCAGGATTGGACCATTTATTTAACAGAATCATAAATTACATCACGCATTTGTACGTTTGGATCGATCAAATTTCCTATAACTAACTGTTCACAGATTAAAACATAGGAACAACAGGACACAAGTTATCGATCTTATAATAACATATCGTTGCAGGCATTTAGCTTAAGTTTACTGTCTTAAAATAAGAAAGTTTAAGAGTAGGAGAAAGATGGAAGATGAAAGGAAATGGAGTCAGGGGGTTATCTTAAAATGTGTTTTAACCAGGAAACGGCACATCCTCCGGTCCGGTGTCGGCTAGACTCCGTACCACGATGAACAACGACTTTTACCTTTGTGAAGATTTTCTTGTCTCAACTCCGGTAAACTAGTCCAGCCTTACGTGCATGTCCTGCTACGGTTTTACAGGCGACCAGTGTCCATCTTGCAGTGGTTCCATGAGATCCGCGTCAACCTCACGGAGTGTTGGCGCAGGTCCCGGTTTGGCTTTTCAAGATAAGAGATTCCTTTGAAGGAATTTCACTAAAGTGAAGCATTTTACAGCTTGAAATGGATTTATAACTGGCATGTTATAAATCTTTAACTGAATGACACGTCCTTAGCGTGTGACTGGCATTCATTCAGCTTTTTGGGGAACCTCATGGCTTGAGGTCCTTAGCAAACTTTGCAAGTTCCAGCAAAGCTTTGAACTTTTACGAAAAGCTCTGAGATCAGTGACTTGTTCTACTCCGATTGGTTCAAATGAATCAGTGGCTGGCAGTTAGTGTATGAAGGTCACTCGGATAGGAAAGGATTGTTGTTGTTTTTTTTTAGAACAAAGAAGTTGTTTAGAATGAAAAGAGAGAAACAGATTAGACTGGAGCCAGCTTCATAAAACAACTGATTAAAACTGTATTCTAACTTCTAACAAACTGAGGAGTTCAGTCTGACATATTAATTCACTTTCACCGTTTGATTCATCATATGAAGAAGTGATCAACATTTTGAAATAGCATAAAACATGATCAAACAATGACAAGTTATTCTCAGAATTAATTCTGAATTAACACACATTAAAATGAAGTCTCTTCTGAAATAATATGCGTTTTGATTCAAATAAATGTAATAAAAGTATTACTGTCCCTTCAGGAATAACTCCCAAAAAGTTCATTACTGAGAGCGATCAGAGAAGTGTTTCCAAGGCGGTTATATCACTACAGTCCCCCCTTTTGGAAGTCATCGCCTGTCCATGGGGATGAGGTCCAACACGAAAGGATACTACCAAATGTCTCTGATCTTGATGTAATCTAGCAAGTGGAAAGAATCAAAAATTATAATCCCATAATGTTTTTGGAAATTCCATACTGTTTGTAGGTAATCCCATAGCGGAAAGCTTTTAATCCTTTGGAAAACATAGTCTTATCATCCACAGTGGTAGTTCCATGGCAGTAAAATCAAAAAGGCGTTCAATACAAGATCAACTGGACTTTATTTGTTACAGAAGATGTTTCGACGAAACGTCTTCTGCAACATATAAAGTCCATTTGATCTTGTATTGAACAACTTTTTGATTTTATCATGTCCTAGACGACTGAGAATCTTCACTAGCATATTCCATGGCAGTAATTCCACCATAATTAGAGTTGTTGATTTCATCAGCAACAATTTTTTTATCAGCATGTAGAGGGAATCCCTTGATTGACGCAGAGGAGGCGATCCTTGGATGAAGGTTGAAGACCAACGTTAGAGTTGCAGATCCCTACATCGAAGGTTGTAGGCTTGTTGGTTTCCAGTCTGTGCCACTCTGGTTCTATGTGTCATGCATTTATGTGGGTTTTAGGTGGGCTTATGATTGGGATTTTACATTAGCCTTACCTATATGCACCTGGTATGTAAGCTATCATGGTTTAGATCAGCTACAGATACCAAGTAAGGGGTGGATCATGCATCCAAAGTTAAATGTAGGGATCTACGTCTATAGAAGGTTCAGGAGGGCTTCTGTAACGAAGGTCTCTTCTTCCAAACTATTCCTCCATTCATAACTTAGCTTAAAGTTAAACTAAAATAGAAAAAGAAAATACAGTTTTGCCTAAATGTCTGTTGTCCTTTTAGACGACGACGTAGTTTTTTTTTTTTTTTCAAATTTGTTTATTGAGGCTCTCATAACAAATACAAACACATCTGTTAATTATATGATATATGTATAGAGAAACCCCGACTTTTTCTTTTTCCCCTCCCGACACTAGACACTAGAACAACAAAGACTTTATGCCGCT
Organism: Garcialebias charrua; assembly: GCA_038048925.1. Lineage (NCBI taxonomy): Eukaryota > Metazoa > Chordata > Actinopteri > Cyprinodontiformes > Rivulidae > Garcialebias > Garcialebias charrua. The sequence continues at coordinate 12,330 of JBBPBX010060036.1, forward strand.
CTTGAAGAGGAGAAACGTCTTCTGGACCAAGAGTTGCAGAGAGAATTGAGAGAGTTCCATACTGCACAAAGGGAAGATCACCGTTTGTGTCCCATTGTGTGTCATCCAAAGGTGACACCAGAGCCTTTCATTCAAGCAGGTGTGCCTCTCTCACATCTACAGGAGATGGCGCCAGAAGAACATCGTCCAGAGGAGGAGAAAAATGAGGATGATGTCAACTTGGGTGACAGTTTCTTCTTTTTTCATGTAACTGAACTTGAAATTAAACATGAAAATGAATCTGACTTAATCCCAGTTAAAGATGTGGATTTTAAAAACTTTGATGAGCTGAAGGAACATTACATTGACCTGAGTGAATGTTTTTTATTTAGCTCTGAAGAAGAAGTCCCAGTGAGCTTAACTGAGGAGGATCCAGAAGAAACAATTCCACCCGTTTCATTGTTTTCTCTTTTAGCTCCTGCACAGAACTATGAAGGAGTTGTGAAAGATGATGTTGACTGGAGTGACAGTTTTTCATTGTTATTTAAAACTGAACAACTCTCATTTAAGTCAGAATGTGAAGAACATGAGGACCTGAAGATCTCAAAAGAGGTACAGACACACGTGACATGTTCTCCTGTTTCTTTGTGTCCTGTTCCAGCCTCAGGAAACGATGAGCGAGTGTTTAAGGACAACGTGCAATTGACTGAAAGTGCAACAGAAAATGCATTTTTAATGTCTGGGAAATGTGAGGTGCTGCAGCCTTACATTGAGCACATTGTACATGATTCTTTGTCTAACTGTCTCTGTGCTTTCAGAGTAACTGGAAACAGTGCTGTTGCAGCTGACATGGTGGAGCTGCCACGTGCAGAAAATGACAGTTTCCCTCTGGCTGTTATGAAGAGTATCCACTCTCCCACTGACATCCTTGGTCATGATGTTGATGTTGGTTTGATGTCTGTTAACAAAAATAAGTCTTACAGAGTAAGCTTAGACAAGCGTCGCCTGTTTGGCTTCAGAACATTTTAAGATAACATGACATTGATTATGTTAGCGGTTAGGCGGACTAGTTTTAATGATGTTTTTAGTCCGTTTGTCTGTTGTGATCGCTACATTGTTGCTCTCTAGGGTCCTATTTATTTTGCATGTGTGGATGTGAGATGTTTTCACCTGGCATCCACATCACCCCCATACAGGAGGTGTTATGTATCCTGAGGAAGCTGCCAATGCTGACACCTATAGTTCTTATGTATGTTGACTGCAGTCATGCTTTTGTGTGGTTAATTAGTCTGATTATGATCAGGCTTGTGTGTGTTCAGCCAGGAACACCTGAGAGCCACGCCTATATATACTTCAAGTTGACTGTACTTGAATGCGGAGTGTTGTGAGCTCAGAGTTTGGTTGCTTTGTTGCTGAGCTGTTTGGGTACTGTTTGAGTACTGTTTGGGTACTGTGGGGTGTTCTCCGCCCACCCCCGTCTTGAAGTCTGATCTTCTGTTTAGAAGGTTGTTGGTGAGTAACTACTAGCTCATGTTTGGTCTTGACTGCTAGATGCATTTGTGTCAGCTCATTTGTTTGTGGAGTTTGACTGTGCTTGATGCACTTAGGAATGTTTGCTCATCTTTTGACTTTTGTCGTGCTTAGTGCACTGGGTAGCTGAAGGCTGCATTGATGACATTAGGATCCTGCTAATGATAATTGATATCAGGGAGGCTGACCTGTGTGGTTAGGTTAAGTTGGTTTAACCAGGAGGTTGTGTGGCTGGTCCAGAGGTGACCAGCTGTTTGGAGCTTTTTGGAGCTTGGAGCTGTTTGGAGCTTTTTGGAGCTTGGAGCTGTTTGGAGCTTTTTGTTTGTTTGCCTAATGACAGAGTGAGATCGGTAGTCCAGTTATATCGTTTTTTCTTTTACCCCTAGGGTCCCCTTTTGGTCAGGTAGTCCGTCTCCAGACAGGCTGCGACGGCCCTGTTTTATGGGTTGGGCCGACGCTGGGGACGTTATATTATTTTTGGCTGACTCACTCTGTCCACCATTTGTTTGTACTTTTGTCTGTCTTTTGCTTTTTTTCTGACCCTGTGCCAGAAGACGGTGCACTCCGCACCTGGAGGGAGGAGTCGGGCAGTTTTTCAATAAAGCTTTTTAATTTACCTTCTGCAATAAACAATTTCAATAAAACAGGTAAACACACAGCAGGTTCTACAATAACCAAAAGTAATAAAAAAGAAAAGAGAAAAGAAAAAAAAGAAATACAGACAAATCAACTAAGAAAAGAAGTGTTATTAATAATTAAAATATTATGAGGCAGCATGTCATCCCCTATGTAAAGTTGAGGCCTGTGGGATCCAGTCTGTCCAGGAGTGGTTTCCATATCTTAATAAATCTCTCACTTTCATCCTGTAAGGTGTAGGTCAGTTTTTCCAGAGGAAGTATCCTCAGAAGCTCATTATACCAGTCACTCAATGTCGGGGCTTCCTGTGATATCCAAAACTTGAGGATGGCCTTCCTTGCAGCATGCAGACATGTTCCTATAAATTTAGTGTTATGGGTGCTCTTTGCATTGTCCACTTTAGCTCCCAAAATACAGTGAAAGGGTGATAAATGTAGGTCATACCCCATCAAAGAGGTCACCTCAGCCTGTACCTCTCCCCAAAACTTCTCAATCTTTACACATTTCCAAAACATATGTGTGTACGTACCAGGTTCTAAATTACATTTACTACAGGTTGAAGATCCCAGTCCCATCCTGCCCCTCAGTATTGGCGTAGTATGAAGCCTGTGAAGTATTTTAAATTGTGTCTCTCTGTCCGCATTACACGTCAACATATTATGTGTGTTTCTCAAGATTGATGTCCAGGTGTCATCCTCAATATGCCAGTCCAAATCCATTTGCCATTGTCTCCGTAAATAATCACAGGAACATTCTAGATTCGACCCAAGTTTCTCATAGATATAAGATATAAATTTCTTTGATTTGGTCTTAATAAGAATGTCTTCAAGAAACGATGTCTTTGGGGCCCTAGCATTTTTATGTAAAAAGTGCCTCATCTGTAGGAAACGGTAGAAGTGAGATTGTTGCAAGTTATATTTACTCTTCAGATTTTCAAATGATTCAATTGCTTCTCCTTCAAAAAATTTACTGAGGCAATCTAGACCCTTATCTTGCCACACTTTGAATACCGGGTCCTGATATGATGGAGGGAAATCAGGATTACACCATACAGGGGCAAGCAGGGAGAAGTGGTCTTTCATTTTAAAATATGTTTTGATCTTATTCCATGTAATTAGTGTGTTCAGTACTATATAATTGTTTTGGACCTCAGTTTTTGCTTTCTTATAACTAACAAAGGGACCATCTTTTAGGTTCAACACACCACAGTTCTTGGATTCTACATCAATCCACGTGTTTGTACTATCTGGGTTCACCCATTCTTTCAAGTATCTTATTTGAGCCGCCCAATAATACAAACGCATATTGGGCACGCCAAGTCCTCCTCTTTCCTTACTTCTTTGTAATTTACCTAATTTCATTCTGACCTTTTTCCCTTGCCATATAAAATTTGTAAACACCTTATTTAGATTTATGAAGAAGCTGTTTGGAATTGAGTTTGGTAACATCTGCAGACAGTATAACATCCTGGGTAATATGTTCATTTTGAGCACACTCATCCTACCCAAACAAGAAACAGGTAAAGTTCCCCATCTCAGTAGATCTTCCTTTACTCCAGCCATAATTGGTTCCAGGTCAAGTTTTACTAGTTTTTTAAGACAAGGGTAGGGATGGGAACCGAGAACCGGTTCTGTTAGAGAACCGGTTCTTAATAGTCCAATTCCATGGAATTGTAGGATGCATGTCTTAACGATTCAGCTTACCTGTTCTGTAGACTCATGGTGGTGACGTATTCAAGCGCTGACATCACAGACATGCGCCACGCCCGAGACGAGTGGTGGTGGTGTCTATATATGATATCTATGTTCAAAATGGCGTCGCGGAGGAAGCGCTCAAGCGTGTAGTGGACCTACCCAGGGTCAAACTAAGGTTTTTGAACTGTCCAGTGATGACCTTTACTGACCTCTCAGTAAAGCAAGACATTTACCACAAAATCATTCCATTAGTTGTAATCTGAGAATATAGTCATCAAAAGAGACTATTTCTATCTTTGATTTTATTCTAATGTAATCAAAAGAATAACTTTTGTCATTTTCATGATATATGTTATATGCTGTTATTCTTTAAATGTGAAACATCAATGTGTCATTTCTGCAAATGAAAAGGTGTCAAAGTTCAGCTAAAATGTCAAACTGACTCATACAGAAATTGTTTTTGTCGAGTTTCAGCTAAAACTCTCATCTAGCGTCTGAAAGTCTCTCACTCAGATACTTTTCCTAAACAATTTCCTTCTCTGCGCTGAATTTCACCTTGAATAGTGATAACAAGTGGACCAATGAAAAAGAGACAAGTCGCTCTCCTCTCAGAGCCAGTACTAAGTTCTAAGCTGTTGCTGGAACGGAGGAGTTTCTGGGAACTTCAAAGAGATGTGAACCTTTCCCAAAGAGCTGAATGAATGCCTGTCACCCGCCAAGGACAGTCATTCGGCTAAGGACTAAATAACAGGCTGTTATGAGTCCACTTCGAACGAGCGCAAGCTCAAAACTTTGTTTATTCCTTCCTGGAATAAGTTTATCTTGAAGTCAGAGGCCAGGAGCTGACATATTCTCTGATGACCAAGCGGAAACCAGGAGACGTTGAAACGTAAACTAGAACCAGTTTTGGACGTGCTGGGACTAAAGGACTCTGCGCATCTGAAGGCTGGTGTCATTTCTTTATCAGACTCGTCGAAAGGTAAAGAGCTGTTTACAAACGTACCTGGATTTTAGCAGAAGTCGGATGGAAGTGTCACTTTTGGTATCATGCTCAAGATAATTTCCTTTAAACCATCTCCCATCTTCCTCCTATCTTTTTCTCTCAATCTAAGCTGGAAACTATTTTAAGCTAAAGAGCCCACAGACTAAATATGTTTAACATCCAATATTGAAGTCTGTTGTGTTAAATTTAAGTGTGCTGACGTATTAAATTGAAAGAAAGTGAAATCATGTCAATCAAGTGTAATGGTGTTAATTTAGTTGATTTATTTTAAATAAATGGTAGTGTCGCCTGGCATACCAACTAGGTTAACGTCTCTGTCACTTAATGGCTTTGTTTATTTATCCATCATAAAGATCACAGAAATATTGGGTAAACTGAAAAAGAAAAGAATCCGTGAAATTACTATTCAATCTGAATAAGTAAATTAATTAAGGATAAAGAGGTCAGCTTAATACTGACCCCTGTTAAAATCCTTTAGTTACATCTGGGTGACACTATATGTGTTTAAAGACACAATATATGGTCTCCCTCATGTTCCCTTCATCTGGTGGCCCGTACGTGTTTTCTAAAAGTTTATTGATAAATCTGTGATCTCTCATGAACTTGAAACGTTATGTTGGCATGATTGTTCCAATTTTTGGACTCTGAAGGTGATAATTTTTGGCTGGGGTGTTCAAGACAGGCAGATTCTGCATGTTTTTATCATTTGAAGCTGAGAGATTGTTATTGTTCAACTCCTTAACACGCTGTGGGAAGCTTTAGGTGAAGTTTTGCCAGCCCGTGGTCTGTGGGGGGGTTCTGGTTCCGTTCGGTCCAGTTCACGCACAGACTCCGGTACAAAGCTTTGTTGACCGCCGAGTCAAACTGCCTGAAAAGCTGTTAACATCTGCGAGATTGCTGTGTGTGGTATTTTTGCATGTTAGAGCAGGTCGAAAAAGCATATTACTGTTAGAACGTTGTCGGCTGGGTTCTGTCAGACCCGTTTCCTGCTCCATTAAAAAGTGGACCGGAACCGACCTTAAGTGGCTCCGAGCGAGTCCGTGTTTGTTCTGCAGCTGCAGTGCTGGGTTACTAAGCGTAGCTAAGTCGTGCCTGTTTTAATTGTGATTGCCACGTTTCAGAATTTTGGGAAGTTAATTTGAAGCGTTTGAGTTGTTTTAAGGGTCTGTAAAGTTGCGTTCTATTGTGCTAATAGGTAGCGTTAAAGGCTACGTGTACACGTTTGTTTATGAGCTGTGATTGGATAAACGAGAGCTGTGAGCTGTCAATCACTCGTGGCGAGCGCTGATTCGCTGTAGTGGGAACGCACGCCGTTGCGACCAACCCACTTTGTCGTCATTTCCGGCACTGCCGTGGTCGAAGGTAAGAAAACTTCATTCACCATGAACGCTTGGGAATGAACTACAAACGCTGTGATTGATTGGTTGACGTCACGTATCTGTTTAGCGAGCTCCGCCTCGCTCAACGGAAGCTGGTGACGCGCTGCGTCGACCCGCCTACTTGTGTCGTCATTTCCAGGTGCACTTCGGGTGACAAGCAGTTCACACACTCACAGGACAAACGGAGATTTCACTGAGAGTTTAAACACTCATTTAAAGCCATCTAAACTGTCTAACAACATAGATTTGTCTCTGACAAGAACGTGGTTCGAGCGTTTATCACTGACACACTAGAAACTAATTCTGAAAAGGTTGTTTTTAGTTTAAATACTGAATAAACAAAATCAGTCTCTTCGTGATAACATTAAGTCTCGAAGCTGCCCCCTGTTGGTTAAAAGACGTTGACAGATGAGTTTTCTCAAAAACATCGTAAAAAAGTCAGCATTTTTATGGTGAATTACCAGCTTTTAAATTTGTTCTGTACACAAACAATAGCTCCTGTTTATTTTAAATAAAATATTTAGAATAACAGAGGTACAGACAAACATTTTTGCTAACAAACAAAAGTACAGTTTTCACTCCAGATGACTGAATTTTTTTTCCTTTCTCTTCCTTTTCTCTGACACATCACCTTCCACAGTTATCCTGTGTACATTTAAACTTTCCTGTTTATTTCAAATAGTGAAAAGTTTAGAGTAACGAATACAGAGCATCTTTTATTTTTATTTTCACTGAAAATCCAGATAAAAGATGGCAGGCACAGAGGGTGAGACCCCTAACACCACTGATACGGGGCAGCCTGTGCCAACTGAAGGCCACGACCCGACCAAAGCAGATTGGATCGAACATGCCTTATTTTCACTCACAGGGTCCATCACAAACTATCATGAAGAGACACAGTTGATGGAGGAAGCAGATGTGGACAGAGCATTAAAAACTGTAACAGCTGGAACCACAACGGCTGAAAAGAAAGCAGACAGAGATAAACGTTTGGCTAAATTGAGCCTTCTGTTAAAGGCCAAGCTAGACTTTGAAACTGCTGTACGCCGGGCTGTCTCTACATCATGTTTAACAGCACAAATGGAGGTTGCCACTTTACAGCAGGAGGTAAAGAGTTTAACACAGTCGAGTATGGGCAGCGCTGAACAAGCGCGTAGTCTCTACGAAGAATGCACAGTGTTAAAAAGGGATTTTGACCAATCACAAGGTGAGTTGGAAAAATGTGTGGTGGAGAGGGATAAGTATTACCATCAGTACAAGTCGCTTCAGGCGGATTGTGAGGAGGCACGGGACGCGCTGGACAAATGCACGGACACCCTGGAATCATTATCACTACGGTACACAAGGCTGCAAGATGATTATAGAAAATCACAAGAACAGCACATGATGTTACAACGTGAAAATGATGGGTTAAGAGTCCAACTGAACAGTTGTAGAATAGAGCGTGCATCAGCAATGAACAAACTCTTTGAAGAAGAGAGAAAATGTTTGGATCTCATGAGTAAACACCTTGAGAATCCACCGCCTCCGCCGCCCCCTCCCATACCTGATGACCCACTCCCTCCTCCACCGCCCCCGCCCATGCCCGATCCACCACCCCCACCTCCACCTCAACAGACATTTGCTGGGACAACCCAATGGCAGGTACCTACGTACCCCATGTCTACAGGTGTACCTGGTGCGCAGACGGGTGGGTATATCACTATTAATGGCTCTCAATTCGCTGTCCCAATAGAACGACTCCATAAAATTTCCCAGTTCGTTCAACGTTTTGAGCCAGGGCAATATGGTTCGACTGAAACCGATACCTATCTGAAAGACATTGAGTTTAAACTGGCATGCTATCCGAACGCTACGGTTGACGATAAAATCAGTTTGATCAAACTCACCACAAACAGGAAAGTGCAGCACTTCATTGCGCGTCAACCAGTCGCAATTTTGAAGGATTACAAACTTTTCTGCGAAACTCTACTGCAAGAATATGCTCCTCGCATGGGAGACGTTGGCTACCAAGCCGCATTGAAAATCACTCAGGGGCAGAATGAACATCCAATCCCATATTATGACAGACTTTTCGAAGCCTTTTTTGGCGATCGGAATGAGCCAGGGATGGAGGATGAACGTGATTTTAAGTTTCTTTTTATGAACAATCTATATTCAGAGATTGGTTCAACGGCCAACCTCATGGCCGACTACAGAGAAAAAACCATGCGTGAATTAAAGGAGTGCGCTATACGTGTTTTTGAAACATACAAGCGACACAAGAAACCAGTAGAAGTGTATCCAGGTGAAAAGGTCAAATACCAAACGCTAGACCTTGAAGGAGCAAGAGCGCCAGCTCACTCTTTTAAGGAAGGCGAGAATAAACAAAATTTCCAACCTGACAGACCGCAAAATGAAGGTGTCCGCTGGAACAAAGACCAAAAGGGGTCCAGAGACCCTAAGTGGTACAGGCCGCATCAAGAGGAAGAACCCCATCATCAAAAAAGGGGGGCGTTCCAAAAGAAAAAGAAATATGGGTCCCAAGGAGACTCATATGAAAGAGGGTGGTCCCAGAGGGGACCCCCGAGCAATGCGCCAGCTCCTGCACCTCAAACTGAACAGTCTGGGGCGAGGAAAAACCCACAGAAGTTCCAGAAAAAAGGCCCTAAACCTCTGTCCTCAGAAGAGATGGAGAACATACGTCGGTTGTTAGAAAGTTTGAAAAAAACAAACAAGGAAAACAAACCTGGAGTAATGTGTAGCACTATCATTGATAGTGACTCAGAACACACAAATAACAGCAATGCCACAATTGCTGACAGTCACCAAGATACTGATGGTCAGGATGCTGACAATCAGGGTACAGACAGTCAACAAGACGTTGATTGTAACCATGACATCATTGTTACAGAGTCCGAGAGCCCCTCATCAGAAAAAGGGGGGGAAAGCTCACTCACCAAAGACAATGACTCGTCACAGACCGATCACTCAGACCCATGTGTGACTGCACTACCAGTACAGGTGAATGAAAATCACA
>JBBPBX010060037.1:5437-21569 GCA_038048925.1 Garcialebias charrua
GTGGATGGCTGGATGAATGTGTGGATGTATGAATGTGTGGATGGATGGATTGATGAATGTGTGGATGTATGAATGTGTGGATGGATGGATGGCTGGATGAATGTGTGGATGGATGGATGAATGTGTGGATGGATTGATGAATGTGTGGATGTATGAATGTGTGGATGGATGGATGGCTGGATGAATGTGTGGATGGATGGATGAATGTGTGGATGGATTGATGAATGTGTGGATGTATGAATGTGTGGATGGATGGATGGCTGGATGAATGTGTGGATGGATGGATGAATGTGTGGATGGATTGATGAATGTGTGGATGTATGAATGTGTGGATGGATGGATGAATGTGTGGATGGATGGATGAATGTGTGGATGGATTGATGAATGTGTGGATGTATGAATGTGTGGATGGATGGATGGCTGGATGAATGTGTGGATGGATGGATGAATGTGTGGATGGATGAATGTGTGGATGGATTGATGAATGTGTGGATGTATGAATGTGTGGATGGATGTGGATGGATGAATGTGTGGATGGATGGATGAATGTGTGGATGGTGATGAATGTGTGGATGGATGTATGAATGTGTGGATGGATGGATGGCTGGATGAATGTGTGGATGGATGGATGAATGTGTGGATGGATTGATGAATGTGTGGATGGATGAATGTGTGGATGGATGGATGAATGTGTGGATGGATGATGAATGTGTGGATGGATGGATGGATGGATGAATGTGTGGATGTATGAATGTGTGGATGGATGGATGGATGAATGTGTGGATGGATGGATGAATGTGTGGATGGATGATGAATGTGTGGAGATGAATGTGTGGATGGATGGATGAATGTGTGGATGGATGGATGAATGTGTGGATGGATGTGCAGATGGGTGGGTTAGAACCCATTAGAACAATTTAAAAACTTTGTGGACATCTGTTTTGTAAACAAACCTCCTCAACAAAATCATTACCAATTTTGGAACAAGGGCAGATAAAATAATGTTCTTCATGGCAGCTTATCTTTTTAAGGGGTCACTAGAAAATCTCGGGGTGATTTACTTTGATCCGTTTTTCTAAAAATTGTCTCAAAACGCATTGACAAAAATTAAAAACTCGTCACAGCAGTTTGAGAAGAAAATGGCAGCAGCTGCGACATGTCAACGTCCCTGTGTGTTCACCTACCTTCGTGAGAACAACAGTTTTTTGGTCGTTGACTTGAGAAATCTGCAGGTCCTGCACCATCCATTTGTGAACTGAAGATGACTTTCCAGAGATTTATAATTCCTGAACTGCTCACATGTAGGCACTCAGACCGCACACAAGGTAGCTCATGTCGGGAGCTGCGGTAGCTCGTTGAAATCACCGGTCCACTGACTGTGCTCATCTGGATCTAGCCCAATGGAATCCATTTTTTCAAGATAGCGCTGCTTCGCTTCTTTGTTAAGTTTGTCGGAGTAACGAATCTTGATCTTGAGATTCTCGCGGTCCATGTTTGTTCTTCGTGTGGTGTTTTACGCCATGTTTGTTTTGGTCAAGGATGTCCTAAAACATGGCGGCGTCGCATTCGTCGTGACGTCAGTGCCCAAGCTCTATTCAGCTCAGCACAGAAGATCAACATCATCAGGTCAGGACTCTGAGGTCTACACTCATCTCCAGGCCAGCGGTCACTCTTTCAGGGATGAAGATGTTCACATCCTTGATAGAGAGGAACGATGGTTTGAGAGAGGAGTAAAGGAGGCCATCTTTGTGAAAAGAAACCGTCCATCATTAAACAGAGGTGGAGGCCTCCGGGTTCAACTGTCCCCCTCTTACAATGCTGTTATTGCTAGTATCACTCAGCCCTCTGTGAATAGCAAACAACCATCAGGGTGCTAACGATCCATCGTTAGGCTGATGGTCCTCCTTGATCATGTGAGCAGCTGGTTTCGGCTGTCATCAGCCAACTGGTTGATCCACTGTGAGAGGGTGCTATTTATAAGACTGAGCTGAATACAGCATCTCAGACTGAGGAAGTCCACATTAACCGTGTTTCCATCTATTTTCAATTCGAATTTTGAGCGAATTTTTGAAATTTCGCAAAAATGTAAATAAAAATTAATGCGAATCAGAAGTGTTTCCATCAACTGGCTTGAAGCGAACCCACCAGGCCACGCAAAGCGTCATTACGTCAGCGTCATTACGTCAGCGTTACGCATGTCTACAGTAAACAGGAAGTAACGGTTGAAAACAGGACCCGACCACACATCTCGGCAAAATGGAGAGAATATTTCAGGAATGTGTTGCTATCGGGCAAGTTGTATTTATTCTGTCATGCCAACTAGTTTTAGCGATGTTACAGCGGAAACAGCTGATCAGTCACATGACGTGAATGTTCGCTACGTCAGAACTGAGTCGGCAAATCTGTTTCCATCTGTCGTTTTGCGCATCGGCTCTGATTCGAAAAACCCAAAAACAACCTCAAGCGAGCGTATCAACTTTTTTGAGAATTAGAGGAAGTTCATTCGAATCGTGCCGTTTCCATTCAGCTTTTCTGATGCGATACTTCAAAATGCGCATCAAGAAACCTTGATGGAAACACGGCTTGTGAGAGGGTGCTATTTATAAGACTGAGCTGAATACAGCATCTCAGACTGAGGAAGTCTTTCTACAATTTTTTTGCTTTGTTTTGTTTTTTGAATGTCCAGAGGATCAGACTTTAGCTTTTTTAGATGTGTATTTACATTGTGTGTGTGTGTGTGTGTGTGTGTGTGTGTGTGTGTGTGTGTGTGTGTGTGTGTGTGTGTGTGTGTGTGTGTGTGTGTGTGTGTGTGCGTGTGAGGTGAGTGAAGGTCAGGTAGTCCGCTGACATGAGCTCATCTCCGGTTCTGCGAGGCCTCCTCTGTCTGAAGAGCCATCAGCCATGGAGGTCTGGAATAGAAGAGCAGCAGAAAAGGTTACGCACAAAACTGAAAGAGCACAGATAATAGTAACAAGAAATACTTAAAACATAACAAATAAGACACAATTTAGTAATATGATTATATACCTATTGTTTTCCTTTTATTTGTTCTTCCACTTATTTCATCGTTACTCAAAAAACCGCTTTATTCTTCTTTCTATCAGTCTTCCTATTTTCCTCTGCTCTCGTTCACTCTTTTCTACCAGTCTTTGTATTTTTCTTCTCTCTTTAACTCTTCTTTCTATCAGTCTATTTCACTCCTCTCTCCTCTTCTAGTCTTCCAGTTCTCTAATAAACAGAGACATAATATAATCACAATCCCCTCCAAAAATATTAGAACATATAACATACTGAAAATTTACTATTTAACAAAGAAAACAATATTTTTGTTTCAGATACTCCCTTTAGAAGTTGATAAGTTGTAGATGAGAAACTGGGGTTATAATATTATAAATATTAACATTATTGAAAATGATTTAGAGCTCATCACAGCACAGAAACAGCACTGGTGAAAGTTACTTATGATATTCTCATGGCCTCTGACAATGGACAGGTGTCTACACTGGTCCTGTTAGACCTCACAGCTGCATTTCATACAGTTGATCACAATATTTTATTACACGCCTAAGCCTGAAAGTCTATGTTCACAATTCAATTCAGTTTATTCATATATTTCCTAATCACAACAGAAGTCATCTCAAGGCACTGAACAGAAACATTCATATACTGTATATATAAAAGTAAGTTAACACAATTTATCTGAGGAGCCAGCAGACTGATTTGAGTTTTAATATATTAGCAAAACAACTCATAACTAGCTAAACTAAAGGTCAATGCTTGATTTGGGTCTTCATCTTTAGTTAAAGTAAACACATCTCAGCCCTATTTTATTTTTAACCTGGACACAGCTGACAACACTAGAAACATTTCCTACTGCTGCGAACAGAACTTATATCACGGCAGGATCAGCTCAGTTCAAACTAAATAATCCGTTCATACCATCACAGGAGAGCTCCTGTCAGTGTTGACAAACTCGAGAAGCTTCTTGAAGAAGCTTCTTCTTCTTCTGTTTTAAAGGCGGCGCGCATGGCTCTTCTTCTTCTTCTGTGTGTAACATCAGTGCTGCAGCGCCGGCGTCACCAGCTTCTACTGTATAGCGGTTGTTGCGAGCAACTGCACGCGCGAACCTCAAATCGGGGACATTTTCGGGGACAGGTCGTCCAAGACGGGGACTGTCCCCGAAAATCGGGGACGTCTGGTCACCCTATTAAAAAGGGGAAGAAAAGTGAGAAACGACACGGACAGACCCTGTGTTTCCTCTACAGTATGTAGAATGGAGAAAAAGACCGTGTGCACCCCCTCCTGGACATTACGTATAAATGAATAAGTCTGTGGTTCAGAATAGCACAAATGTCCACTCTGGAGGTAAAACACTCACCGAGTTCACGCTCCACACAGCCTCGATGTGGAAACAAAAGCTGAAGGCGGAATATGACGTCATGCAGCCGTTTGATTTCCCATCATGCATCACGTTTTTCAACAACTAAAACAGCTAAAAATATTTAAAAACAAGAAAGTAAGCTGTGCAAAAGTGTTCAGCCTTTCTGTTTTTTTTAAGGCTATACATGTATTGAATTTGAAGCCAGAAATTTTTTCACATTGCAACCGTGAGTGAAAACCGTATTCTTTCAGACCCACATAAAAAGCGATGAGAGTCATTGAAGTTTAGGTTGAGATGGTAGATCGTGGAAGGTCATTCCATTGTGGATGACCTTCACCCAGGGTCAGCCTACGATGCCTCTGTGAGCCTTGTTCATGAGGTAAGTATATAGGAACAGCAACTATCAAGGGCAGAATAATCCCATGTTGCTGTGGACCGAGGGTAGTCGACCCCAACGTCCTAGTGGTCGGAAACATGTGTGTTTCCTGCTAAAAGGGGGAGATGTGGTTACAGGGGAGTACAGCCTACGACGAGGGGAGTACAGATGAGGTAAGTATAAAGGCCATTTATCAATAAAAAAAAAAAAGTATAAAGGCCATGAGGTAAGTATAGGTAAGTATAAAGGCCATTTATCAATAAAAAAAAAAAAGTATAAAGGCCATGAGGTGGTACCTATACTTACCTATAGGTAAGTATAAAGGTGGACAATGGTAATCAGATGCATTAACGTGCACCAGGAGGAACACGATACACCGTCTCAACTGTTTTTGTGTGGTTTTTTCATACACAATACACTTTTTTTATAACCATAAAATTTATAATTCTAATTTATAATCACATAATCTGTGAATCTGGAAGAGCGTAGGGTTACCATAAGAAGCTCTCTCTCGACTTGGGTTTGAACCCCATGTCTGCTCGATTCGCCGACTCAAGTGAACAATGATTTAACATATTTTACATTTCAGAGTCAGACAGTCAGAGAAACTTTATTGTCATTTGCACCGCATGTGGTACATGTGATGAAACGAGATTACCGGTATGTACGCACACCAGTGTGAAAAAAGAACTGTACACTTTACCAAAAAAGCAACATTTCATCTAGATTTCCTTACTTTAATTCCATTTAATGCATGTTTCTCACCAAGTTTGTGTATATGCAGCTGTTTTAAAAACATTTGAACTTTGATACACTTCAGATCGGCACTACAGGGAACCCCCGACCTACGAACGAGTTCTGGACCTAAGGACCGTTCACAGCTCGATTCTGCCGTAGCTCGGGGGTGAAAATAGCGTCTCGTTCGTAGGCCAGCATTTCGTTCGTAGGTCGCGGAAATAACGCTAACGAAGCGCCGCACACACATTTATCGGCATGAGACTGAACAAGCGGACATACTGGGCCATAAACATGAACAGAACTTTATTTACAAACACTTATCTAACACAGTACACCTCACATTCATCCATAAACACACACAGTAACTGTACAGCATGTACAGTAGTGTACAGTAATGTTAAACATTGCTATTCAGCACAGCACATTCAATACTGTAATTTAAAAAACTACTTTGTGGAACCAGATGTATAAAAACAAAGTGCCTTAGTGTACAGTACAGTCCAGTGCAGGAACTTTTAAAAAGGTACAGTACGTATTTTTCAGCACAGAGAGAAAGCATACAAAAATACAAATTTCTTCCTAAACAGTTCTCAGCCATAATCAGCAAATGATGTCAACCATGAACCAGGAACACTTCTGAAAGAGCAGCAGCTGTTAACATCAAACAGCAGCAAATCAGTAGCAAATCACATCCATCAGAAACATGTTGCATCCATCATGTACCGTATGTGAAACCAGCGTCTTGGTGTACAGTCCATGTCCATGTGCATGAAAAAGAAGTCCATGAACTCAGAAAAAGCTAGAAGCAGCAGAAAAATGAAACAAAATTCCCTTACTTTGACTGAAGTATAGGTAGACAGATGATGTTTTTCTCATGTTCAAACCTGGATCTGATGGAACTGCTTAGCCATTGCTCAACAATGAATGTTGGGAGCATTTTAGGACAGGTGTAATTTCAGGCAGGTGTCAGTTCAGGTGTGTGGTCCTGATGTGAGCAGGTCTGTGCATCAGATGAAGTTTTTTTGTTTTTGGCAGCAGTCATTTAGGCAGAAGGTGTTGACACAAAGGTGATGGATGGAGGCAGCATAAAGGACACCAGAGGCAGGCAGTACAGACGTCCAGGACGACAGAGGCAGGCAGGACAGACGTCCATTCATGAAGAACATGCACGATGTGATCTGTGTAAGAATGAACACAAACATGAAAATGTGCAGTTACAGCTGGACAATCACCTGCAAAGAAAACATGAAAAACACACAGAGAACAAGTTCTACTCACTGCTAATGTTCACAAACAGGTGACACTGGAGACAAGCTAGGGCAGCAGGCAGGACAGACGTCCACTCATGAAGAACGTGCATGATGTGATCTATGTAAGAACTAACACAAACATGAAAATGTGCAGTTACAGCTGGACAATCACCTGCAAAGAAAACATGAAAAACACACAGAGAACAAGTTCTACTCACTGCTGATGTTCACAAACAGGTGACACTGGAGACAAGCTAGGGCAGCAGGCAGGACAGACGTCCAATCATGAAGAACGTGCATGATGTGATCTATGTAAGAACTAACACAAACATGAAAATGTGCAGTTACAGCTGGACAATCACCTGCAAAGAAAACATGAAAAACACACAGAGAACAAGTTCTACTCACTGCTGATGTTCACAAACAGGTGACACTGGAGACAAGCTAGGGCAGCAGGCAGGACAGACGTCCAATCATGAAGAACGTGCATGATGTGATCTATGTAAGAATTAACACAAACATGAAAATGTGCAGTTACAGCTGGACAATCACCTGCAAAGAAAACATGAAAAACACACAGAGAACAAGTTCTACTCACTGCTGATGTTCACAAACAGGTGACACTGGAGACAAGCTAGGGCAGCATGCAGGACAGACGTGGCAGGACAGAGAGGCGAGAGCAGCAGGCGGTTCTGTTGAAACCCACACACAGACGTCAACACCTGCAGATAAGAAAACACATAGAAGAACAACTTCTCCCTACCTGTGTGGTGCATGTGTGGAGCTGGAGGAGGTGCAGGAGGCTGGTACATGAGGCAGAGCAGCAGGTGGAGGTACCGGAGGCTGGTCCATGAGGCAGAGCAGCAGGTGGTTCTGTTGAAACCACACAGACGTCAACATCTGCAGATAAGAAAACACATAGACTTCAGTTTAGTTCAGTGTATATCGTAATTTACAGCTCCTAAACCACTCGGTGGATATTTTTTCTGCTGCCAGAGTGTAAATATATGGGTTTTATTTAGAAACTGATGCCCTGTAGAAGACATTTGAGATAAAATTCTATTTTTCATTTTTTTTTTCATTTATAGATGGTGTTACGACCGGTAAAGGCCAAAACATACAAAGTGGACACTGACACAGAAAAAGAATTAAAAACGATTTTTATTAAACTAAAACTAAGAGCCTCCAGGCTGGCAGGGTCCTCCCAGGCTTCTCACCAGGACTGGAGCGTCCTCTCCTGGATCAGCGTCCAAAGGAAAAGAAAATTAATAAAAAGTACAAATAAGTGTTGGACTGGTGGGCGAGGCCAAAAACAATAAAACGCCACCCAGGTTGATCCAATCCTGTACAGGACCGTCGTACCCCCCCAGGCGACGATCTACCTTACCAAAGAAGTCCCTCTAAATAAACAAAACACGAGAACTGGACTACCTGCACCCACACAGTCAAAAGTACAAACAAATGAGAAAGAGAAAAAGGTAACAGTCCCTCACTGTTGATCCCAGTTGTCCTCCTGAACAACTGCACAGACACTGCCCTCAGTGTCTCCAAAATTAACTCAAACAGGCCCCTGTGGCACAGGCCCACACCTCTTAAGTTAAACCAAAGTGGCAGCCAGCACTTAAGGTGCCTTAACCCACACAGAACTCTGCTTTAAGCAGCCAGAGTCACTTTAAGAGCTTAACCAGCTCACCTTCCACTCCCCCTGGAGCAGACTCACAAACAAGCGGAGAGGGTGGAGCTCTCCTCAATGTTTGTACATCCTACAGCTTCCCAGCTGTTAAACATCTAGTGTTTCCTACACCAGTCTCAAACAAGCTTAAAACTTGTTTCACACAACCTTAGTAAACACTAAGGCTGTCACAAGAGCACCCTTGCTCTACCTGTACTGTTTAGACAGCACAGTCATTTAAAGCCTCAGCTCAACACAAAGTGGTCAGAGTGGGTGGAGAACACTCTGAAACACACACACATGCAGCATATAACTGCTTTGAGCAAAACTTGGTTTTTACCTGCAACAGGATTCCAAGTATTTCCAACAAGCACCCTTGCTTGCGTCCACCAACCTAAGTTGGCAATCTCAACCTCACATCAGTAAGGCTCCACAGTGTTTAGGTCTCAGCTCAGACTATTTAAAAGGCTGAGAGCAAACAGGTGTTTGACCTGAGCTAATCAAGCCTGATTAGGCTGAGTGAAAAAAATGCAGCTCAGCAGGCTGCTGGATTCAGCAGACTTGCAGCCAACCTAAACTCAAAAATGATGTTTAAAAACTCTGAACCCCCTCAGGTACATAACACCCCCACCGAAAGTTATTTTGTATGGGAGTGATGTGTATGTTAGGGGAAAACATCACACATCCACCCATACAAAAAAAACAGAGGGTTAAAATGTAGCGGCCACATTACCTAAATGGACTAAAAACATCATTTAAAAAACTAGTCCATAAAACCGCTAACATTTTCTACAGTCACACTCAAAAAGTTTTAAAACCAAACAAGCAGCGCTTGTCTAAGTTTACCCTGAAAAGCTTTTTATTAGTCATCGACCCCAAACAAAAACTAACACCATAGTTGGTGCCAGCGTGTGACTGAATACTGGTCTTGACAGTCAGGGGGGATCTGTCCTCATTCTCTGCTCCGGACAGCATCCCTGTGTCAGTTTCAACAGCTCTGCTCTCAGCCACACTGTAAGCACAGAGACAGTTAGACACAGAATCATGTGCATTGTGCTCAATGCAAGGTTGCAGCACCTCACATTTCACAGACAGCAAAAATGCATTTTCTGCTGCACTTTTAGTAATCGATTGCACATTGTCCTTCAACACTCCCTCATTGTTCTCTGCAAGAGAAAACAAAGGAACAGGTGGAATTGTTTTGTGTGACTTCACCTTCTTTGATAATTTCAGGTCCTCTCCTGACTGAACTAGATGTTCAGTTCCAAACAGCAGATGAAGACTTTTCCCCATGTCGATATAGTCTTTATTCTTCAGTTCCATCAACTGTTGTCTGGACAACAGAAGTTTTGCTTCATCTACTTCATTTGCAAACATTTCCGTTTTTATAGGAACTGGTTTCTCTTCAAGACTCATCATAAATGTGTCACTTAAGTACACATCATCATCTCCATCATTGTTTTTAGCAGGAGCTACAGAAGAATACAAAGAAATGGGAATTGTTTCTTCTGGATCCTCAGTCAAGTTCAATGGGACTTCCTCTGCTTCAGAACTGAATAAAAAACATTCACACAGGTTAAGGTCGATGTCATGTTCATTCAGCTCATCAAAGTTCTTAAAATCCCCATCAGATTTAACTGGAATTTGTTCAGGTTCAGTTTCATGTAATAAGAATAAACTGTCACCCAAATTGATGTCATCCTCATTTTTCTCCTCCTCTGGACGATGTTCTTCTGGCGCCATCTCCTGTAGATGTGAGAGAGGCGCACCTGCTTGAATGAAAGGCTCTGGGGTCACCTTTGGATGACACACAGTGGGACACAAATGGTGATCTGCCCTTTGTGCAGTATGAAGCTCTCTCAACTTTCTCTGCAACTCTTGGTCCAGAAGACGTTTCTCCTCTTCAAGAGCGGCATAAAGTCTTTGTCGTTCTAGTTCCTGTTCTTGTAAAAACAACTGTAGTTCACGCTGTCGTTCACTTTGTTTTTCTTTAAACGCAGCTCGCTCCTGCTCAAGAGCAGCTTGTTCCTCTTCAAGCTCCTTTCTCCTTGTGGCAATCCAACGTTCATCTTCCTCCTCCTTTTCTCTCAAACGCATTTGCTCATTCATCTCAGGAAAAATCCTAAGCTGACCCAATTCACAAAGCAGTTCACATCCCAACCATTCATCATCAGCATATTTTCTGACATCAATGTTAAAATGGTTTGCTACCCTTAGCTTTTGTTCTATTGTGCAGTCTACAAAGACTTGCACTGTGGGATGTTCAAGAAATCTTTTTAAATTGAAAGCCATGTTGTTGAGCAAAAACAAAAAAACTGTTTCTTTGTTTTTTAAACAGCTTACTCAAACAGTTCACCACCAAATGTCCTGCACACAGATGACAGTGAACCAAAACACAAATGCCCTACTGCTCTTGAATGTATCACAGGCAGCAGCATACACACACAGCTGATAGTACTCTGCAATCAGCACCAAAGAGAAGCTTCAGCCAGCTTCCAACTGCTGAAGTTAAGTCCTTCACAAATTTGGTGACTAAATTTTTTTTTTTAAGTTCACACTTTTGACAAACCCCCAAATAAAGGTGAACAGAAAAACTGTTCAACCTAGCAAACACCATTAAGTACGTCAGCTGTACACCGCACAGAACACACAAAAACACAGCTCAAGGCTATTTGTGAAACTGCCTGTCACAAACACTGTGTTTTAACTAATCAACGAGCCCCCATTAAATATTTAAGCACCCAAGCTCAAACAATGTCTGTTCAAAGACAGACCACCACCAACATGCACAGTAGGTGCACAGAACAAACAAGCAGCTTACCACTACACAAACTAGCTCATGCAAATCCAACACAACTCCTAAACTAGTTTGTTCATTCACATCCCAGACAAATCCTAAACTAACCAAAACAGCTCGTTCATTCAGATCCAGCACAACTACTGAATCAAAACTAAACTAACAGCTCGTTCATTCATATCCCGGACGAGCCCCCAATTTATATGTTGCTCCCTTCACACCTTATAGCCACCCTCTCACTCCAATATTTTTTTAAGAGAGAAAGAAAGAAAAGATAAAGTAAGACAACAAATCAACAACTATCAACCAAAAGAGCACAAGGCAAACACACCCAACCTCCGTCCACAATCCTACAAAGCACATGACAGAACACAACAATGGAACATTCATTCAATTCATTCAACCTTTATTTATACAGGTGTAGGGATACAGGTCCTCATGCTTGACCTTCAAGTACACCTCTTCACATCTCTTTGAAACTCTGAGTGTTACACTTTCTGAAGCTCTCAAGGAGACAAGTGGACACTATTTTTGTTACAATTATTTTGAATTAATGGACACCAATTAATCAGCTTGAACTTTCTTTTTAAGGTGTGTTAATTCAAAATTGATCAACAGTATATTTTTGTCATTTAATGATGATAAGCTGGTATATTTTAAATATGCCAAAGTTAAGAGAACACCTCAGAATGATCTTGCTCTAAACTGTCTGCTCTATGCAGAATAACTGTCTAAAGTGGACTGAACAATCCGTTCGTATTTGTTTGAAGTGTTTTTGGAACGAAGGAAAAGTTCTAGACATAACTTGCTTTCTGTCTCCCGTCCTTTCTAAAAACAATGAATCTGTTCTCAAAACAAATTACATGGCTTGTTCACATGCACCTGCATCGTCTGACGCATGTTTCTCTATGTACTGTCTACCCTATCATCTGTCACTCAAACTCACTGACTTGCAAAGTCACACCCTCTCTAGTGGTAAGACAACCAATCAGCAGGAAGTATGTGACTAAGTCACACCCCCTTCTTAAAGGGACACTTCCTGTTGATTCTTGGAGTGCAAAGGGAAACCACGAACTCAACAACAGTGAGTTCTCTGGGAGAAGGAAGATGCATAGACGTCTTTCTCCAAGCTGATGTATTTCTCCAAGCTCATGTACGTCCGGCCATCAGTCAAAGGCCGCGTCTTCAGCGAGGCTTAAACAGCATGTCAGCTGTGAGCCATCTGAGTATCACAGCTCCAAGCTGTGAACTCTTTCTGGAAGTTATCTTGAAACCAAACCGGAGCTGATAACATTACTCTGGGAGGCAGAAGCAGACCTCACGAGACCGTGGCAAGATGAGATTTGTCGCCTGTAAAACGCAGCAGGGCATGCGCGTCTGGCTTGACTAATTTACTGGAGTCGAGATAAGAAAATCTTCACAAAGGTAAACGTCGTTTCATCACGGTACGGACGTCCAGCTGAAACCGATCAGAGGATGAACCACTCTGGTTAAACATCTCAAGATAAGATTCAACCATTTCCTTTCAATCTTTAATCTTTCTCCTTAAACTCCTCCTTATGTTTACAGTATTTTCTGGTGTATAGGTCGCACCTGTGTATAGGTCGCATTGTCCAATTATCACCAATAGATTGGAAAAATCCCTAGATAGGTCGCACTGGTGTATAGGTCGCACCTACGTTTAGCTCTGCTGCAAATGTCTGCCACAGGAGCGCACAGCAAGGCTTTTAAGAAGATTAACACTTAAAAACAATTATTTGTTTGATAAAAGTTATAGCAAATATGTGTCTGAGCTGAACTTTTCCTTAATAAATGAACGTAATTGTGAAATGAGCTGGATTAAAAAATTTGTTTCGCCGAAAGTGATAACAAGCCATATATAGGTCGCACTGGTGTATAGGTCGCAGGCCTTGAAAAAAACATAAAAAGGTGCGACCTATACACCGGAAAAATACGGTATTTCTAAATGTCAAACTGTAAGTTTGTGCCACAGAAATAAGTTAATATAAGACATATTAACTTGTGTTCTGTTGTCTTATGTTTTAATCTGCTGAAAAAATAGTTATAAGTTGTGATCGATCAATCTATGTAAATGTTTTGATTGTAATTTGATGATTTTGTTATTAAATGACTCTGCCTTTGGTAGGTCAACATAATAACGTTTCCTGTCAAGTTACATTACATTCACTGAGCCACAGATTTATTGATTTAATCTGAAAAAGTTGAGAACCCGTAAAACTGATGGTAAATTTGTGTCAGTCTAAACCTGCTCAAACCTATCATCTAAATTATAGATAAGTCAGCAAACTGACATATTCATTATATTATTACACAGGCTAGCCTCGGTGAGCCACGGGGACTCATTTACAAGAGGGACCTGTCTCACTCACACCCAGGGTCAATTTAGAGTTACCAATCAGCCTAACATACATGCATAAAGACTAATAATATTCATGAGCTTGCAGTAGAATTCTATAAATACACATACCCATACCTACAAATATATATATAGTATACATACATATACTTTTATATTCATTCATATACCCATCTACATATCTGCATATATCTATATATACATCCCTGCATCCATTTGTGTGTGGTTGTGAGCATGCATAAGTGAATAAGGTTCCTCCAATAGAACATTTAGTAGCGACTGTGAAGCATCAGAGATCCGTCCCCCCAAAGCCCGAGGCAGACGAAGGGGCGATCAAAGCCCAAGACCCCAGGAAGGACCCCCCGAACAGGACGAGCCACTAGCCCACTCCCCAGATCCTACCAAGGGGAAGAACCGAACGAACCCCACCAGCGACCACATACAATGACCCCCCGGGGTCGCCCGCGACAAATTCACAGGCCCCCGCCGGAGCCCGCTGCCCCGACGTAGCCCCAGGACCGGTCACCGAGGCCCGGGCACCGGGGACGCCCACCCCTCAGGTCCAGACCCGACCGGACCAGAGGACACGAGCCCCACCAGGCAGCCACCAGGCCGAGCCGACAAACGCCCAAGCGCCCAGCCCCAGATAGGGAGGGCCCCAAGCACGCCCGCAGGCAAGGAACACCCACCAGGGGGCCACGTGGCAGGAGCGCGACACTAGTAGCCACAGAAGTATCAGAGAGGGGGCAGACCAAGTCCCAGCCTGACACTTAAACATTCATACACAGACACACTCATTCAGACCCACCCTCATCCTCACCCTCAGTCACAGAAAGACAAACAATAACGACACGTTCCATTCATAATCCCGATGCACACTCTATACCCCCTAGGTCCAAGACATGTACCTGCCCCCTACATGGGGCAGCCCACATCCAAACCCAGGAAGTAGCCCATTCATTCTGGGGTGGAGAGTAGCAGACATCCAAGATTCGGCCCACCCCTCGCCCTGCCGACAGGACAGGACACCCGAGTCAAAGCAGCCCCAGAGGGAGCGCACAGTCAGCCCCGCCCACTGCGAACCCCCAGGTCCCAAACCTCCCACATCCCAGGACAACCCCTGACGGCCCACCCCCAGAATGTCCACCAGGCAACCAGGGGGGTAAGAGAAAAATAAATAAATAATATATATAAATATAAATAAATACATAAATAAATAAATTGAAATTAACAAATCAAGACCCCGACACACACACCCCCGTCCCCAAATGCACTGTTGGTGAGTGTTGTTGTAAAGTGTACTTAAAAAGGAAAGAGCAAGAGCAAAGGCTGGCATTATACCAGTTTCCCCTCCACTCCAACTCTAACCCAGGCCCTAACTGTCTAAATGCATATTGTTGAGTGAGCTTAGGCATGGGGGCGAGAGTGATGTCATCCCGCCACCCATAACCGTAGTGCTCATTCTATTCCCTATATGCGACTTTTATGAGGATGTTTATGAATGACTGTCTAAAGTGTATATAAAATTGAGTCCCAGGTGGTTCTGAACAACAGAGATGTAAAACCGTTGTAGCACACCGAGACCCAAATTCCCTACATGTATTAATTTAGGATGAAGAGGGCGGAGGTGCGTGGTGAGGGATGGGGAGAAAATATCTGCAGGAACAATGCTCCCGCAGCGAGTAAGCTCCCCCGCTGACCCTGCGAACCCCCCCCCAGTTCGCCAAGGTCCACCCAAGGAGCGAGGCAAAAGAAACACCTCTCCGACCGCCAGGTCATTGGGTCAAGACCAGAGAGGGACACGGTCCCGAGGGCCGCCAACAGCAGAACCAACAGCCCACACCCACCAGGGCCCGCCACGACCCCTGCGAACCGCAGTCAGCCCGCCGCAAGAAGACACAATATCCCACATGGACGACATGGCCAAGAGCGCCCGCCCAACTGCCGACAGAGCCAGGAAGCACCGAGAACAGGCCCCAACCAGGGCCCGCACACCGGGCAAGCATAGTCCAAGACCATCATCAAGGACATCCACCTAGTCCCCACCCCAGAAGAAATACTACACCCACCCTTCATATTAACAACTTTCAGAACACATAACACATTAGACACCCAGGCTGGGTTTACCTGCCCCCTCCCATTGGTCACCAGTCACGCCCCCAGACACCCAACCCCCCAGCACATGAACCCCCAACCCACCAGCGAGCCGAGGGCCCCCGGCCAGAGTCAGGCACCAGAGCGCCAGCCAGCCCATGGCCCGGCGACCCGCCCGCCAGAGCCCAAGACCCCCGATCCCCACCAGGTCCAATCCCAGGGACGACACGCCCCCAGAGTCCCAAGCTCCCGCCCCGAAACCACCCCAGCACAGCCGAGTCACCGATCGGTGACCCATGACCGCCGCCACCGACCACCAGAGGGCCCGCATGCAGCCCCCAGCAGACATCCCCCAGAACCCCCCCGGTCCTACCCAGGTCGAAGGCAGGGTCCTCCCCGCCCAAGCAGCCCCAACCCCCCGGTGCCCAAACCCCAACCCCCCCCACC
>JBBPBX010060038.1:0-21568 GCA_038048925.1 Garcialebias charrua
TTTGCCACTATAATCAAAGATAATCTGCATGGTGACACAGTTGGTTAGCCTTGCAGCAAGAAGATTCTCCCAAGTGAGGCTACTCTGCATGGCATGATATCCTCATGCATAGGTGGGTTTTCACCGGGTGCTACCGTTTTCTCTTGCAGTCTAAAAACATGCATTCTAAAAACATGCATGCTTCCAGTGACCCTGAATGGGATTGAGTTTGTGCAGAAAATAGATGGATGAATGCATGGATCATCAATACATATTATACCTAGCTACAGGACCAGAAACAGGAAGCTGAAGCCACAAAGATTGACATGGTGGGGTAAATCCCGCCCCTCCAGATAAACAAGTGGAACATTTTCTTGATTCATGTGGTTATTTCCTTACTGCTGTATTTTCAGCTGTGCATTTTTAGATATACTTAGTTTCAATTAATTTTGGCTTAAAAAGAGCCATAAAACACTTTGAGTGACAACATGGCAGCCTCTTAGGGAGTTGGGAGTGTGTGTATCAATTGTGCAACTTTGTGTTCTTGGTGTGCATGACTCTGGTTCCCAAAAACATGGCTACTCATGAAGAAACATATTTTGACTTCAGCTTTGAACAATGGAAGTCAATTGTATTTTTGTGGATGGGATGGATGTGTTAAGTGAAGCATAAAGGCAGAATTTTGGTGACTCTTGAATGCAAAAGTCTTTAGAAAAAATAAAAAATAAATCAAGCATTGAAATGTTATGTAAAAAAAACCTGCACTGGACGTGAGAAATGAAAAGTTTGCAATAGATTAAAAACAAGTTCCACAGTTATTCAGCTCACATACTCATAAACTAATAAAATCTTCTGAGAGATTGGACAGGTGTGGAAACTTGCTGGACCACACCAAAGAGTCAAGGGCGTGAACCTCCCGGGGCATCTCTGCAGGTATGCTGCAGGTCATAAATCACACTTTGCGTCTTGACATTACATGACATTTAAAATGGATGTGCAAAGCCTATGACAGATGGCGACTGTACATTGAGCTCGTTGTTCTTGTATTGCTGTGCTTGTAATGAATGGCATGCAGCCCCATCTTCTACGCTCTTGAATAAATCTACAAAAAAAAAAATCAACCGGACTTCTTTTCTGGAGTGGAAGACGTTTCGCTTCCCAGCCGAGAAGTGTAGTTCGTGTAGTTCCAGGCTTTACAGTACTCTCAGTTCATGCTCACTTCCAGGGCGTGAGGCTACTTGCCACGGTTCATCTCGAATGTTACGTAACTTCTTCTGGCTGTCAGTTAGATAATCCGCTCCTATAGAGCCTGCTAATTATCCTGCAGCAACCCTTCACCTATGCATGCGTCTTTGCATTTGCACTCATATTCCACACAGAAGGTTTCGGATCTTGCCAGGTAGATATTTTAGCATCAGTTAACAACTTGTGGTACAGCTTATCAGTGTGGTGTGACGGTCCATTGATTCCATTTCCACTATGTTACACATTAAAATAGCACAAAGTGTTTGATGCAACACCCTCGGAGGCACGTTGTGAACGTACATAGAGCCCTGTTATAGCATGAATGTGGCTGGAGGGGGATGGTGACATAGTTGTCTCATTAAAGCGCACCTGCTTGAAAACTGGTAACACAAATCACTGGTGTAACACAAGCCTTTGCTGTGACACTTTTCACTCAGTTTGAGGGACTTAGATGACTCATGATCACCTGGAGGGATCAATGCTGCTGCGATGTTAATGAGGATTACATAAAACTTATATAAATATATATATATATATAATAATATTTGATTATTTAATGTTTTGTTTAACACACCTAAAACCAGACTTGCTTTGGAACGTGTGAAAGGTTGAAAGTATCTGGTTTAGATTCTGATTTGTACAGTAATTGTTTCGATGATCAGTTTGGGTCAAAAGCAGAAATAAAAAGAAAGAAATTGCACACAAAAAAAGCAGTAATGCAGATGCATAAGGGTAGCTCAAAGTTGCAAAAAGCTGGCATAACATTAACTAAATGTAACAAGGGTTAGCTAAGAAAAAAGCCACTAGGGAGTACAAGCCAGTGTATCTCTTGTGCCGGTCCCATCCATCCATCCATCCATCCATCCATCTTCTTCCGCTTATCCGGGGTCGGGTCGCGGGGGTAGCAGCCTAAGTAGGGAGGCCCAGACTTCCCTCTCCCCAGCCACTTGGAGCAGCTCCTCCGGGGGAATCCCAAGGCGTTCCCAGGCCAGCCGAGAAACATAGTCCCTCCAGCGCGTCCTGGGTCTTCCTCTGGGTCTCCTCCCGGTGGGACATGCCCGGAACACCTCACCAGGGAGGCGTCCAGGAGGCATCCTAACCAGATGCCCGAGCCACCTCAACTGGCTCCTCTCGATGTGGAGAAGCAGCGGCTCTACTCCGAGTCCCTCCCGGATGACTGAGCTTCTCACCCTATCTCTAAGGGAGAGTCCAGCCACCCTGCGGAGAAAACTCATTTCAGCCGCTTGTATCCGAGATCTTGTTCTTTCGGTCATAACCCAAAGCTCATGACCATGTGCCGGTCCCAAGCCCGGGTAAATGGTGAGGGTTGTGTCAGGAAGGCCACCGATGTAAAACACTTTTGCCAAAACCATAATGCGAGTTCATCAAAGTGAAACCATACCGGATCGGTCGAGGCCCGGGTTAACAATGACCACCGGTGCTGTTGACAAACAGGGTGCCGGCGGAAATTGTGCTACTGTTAGTCGAAGACCCCGAGGAGGGAAACGTGTCAGGAGACAGAGGGAGAGAGGAAAGTGAAGAATGTAGGACTGAGGGTTGCAACTCTAAATGTGGGGACAATGACAGGCAAAGGTAGAGAGCTGGCTGACATGATGCAGAGAAGAAAGGTAGATGTTTTATGTGTCCAAGAGACCAAGTGGAAGGGCAGCAAGGCCGCAGCATTGGAGCAGGGTTCAAACTGTTTTACCATGGTGTGGATAGAAAGAGAAATGGAGAAGGGTGGTCCTGAAGGAGGAGCTGGCAAAAAATGTAGTAGAGGTGAAGAGAGTGTCAGATAGGGTGATGTGTCTGAAGGTAGAAGTAAAAGTCTGATGCTAAACATCGTCAGTGGTTATGCTCCACAGGTTGGATGTGATGGGGAGGAAAAAGATACATTTTGGAAAGATTTAGATGAAGTGTTAGAGAGTATCGCCAGGGAGGAAAGAGTGGTGATTGGAGCAGACCTGAATGGACATGTTGGTGAAGGAAACAGAGGGGATGAGGAAGTGATGGGTAGGTTTGGTGTCAAGGAAAGAAACCAGGAAGGACAGATGGTGGTGGATTTTGCCAAGAGAATGGAAATGGCTGTAGTCAATACCTATTTCCAAAAGAGGGAGGAACATAGAGTGACCTATAAGAGTGGAGGAAGGAGTACACAGGTCGACTACATTCTGTGTAGAAGAGGAAACCTGAGGGAGATTGGAGACTGTAAGGTTGTGGCAGGGGAGAGCGTGGCCAGACAGCATCGGATGGTTGTGTGTAGAATGACTGTTGTTGTGAAGAAGAGAAAAAGAGTAAAATCAGAGAAGAAGACCAAATGGTGGAAGCTAAAGAAGGAAGAATGTTGTGAGAAATTCAGAGACGAGCTGTTAAAGGCTCTGGGTGGTAAGAAAGAGCTTCCAAGTGACTGGGCTACTACAGCAACAGTAATTAGAGAGACAGGTAGGAAGGTACTTGGTGTGTCATCTGGACAGAGAATGGATGATAAGGAAACCTGGTGGTGGAATAGTGAAGTGCAGGACGCCATTCAAAGAAAGAGATTAGCCAAGAAGAAATATGACAGTGAGAGGACTGAAGAGAGGAGACAGGAATATAAGGAGATGGGACATAGAGCAAAGAGGGAAGTAGCTAAGGCAAAGCAGAGGGCGTACAATAATAATAATAATTAATTCAATTTATAACGCACTTTTCATTACTGAAAATCTCAAAGTGCTACACATATATTGAATGCTACACACATTCATAAACCGGTGGCGGCAGACTACCATGCAAGGTGCTTTCCAGTCCTACCGGGAGCAACTCAGGGTTAAGTGTCTTGCCCAAGGACACAACGACACATGGTGCGGGTCCCGGGAGTCGAACCGCCAACTTTCCGATCGGGAGACGACTGCCATTACCACTACCACGGCCGCCCACAATGAGTTGTATGGGAGACTGGACACTAAAGAGGGCAAGAAGGACTTGTACCAATTGGCAAGACAGAGGGATCAGGCTGGAAAGGATGTGCAGCAGGTTAGGTTTATTAAAGATGGGAATGGGAATGTCCTAACAAGTGAGGAGAGTGTGACAGGAAGATGGAAGGAGTACTTTGAGGAGCTAATGAATGAAGAGAATGAAAGGGAAAGAAGAGTAGAGGTCATAGAATCTGTAGACCAGGAAGTGGGAAAGATTAGTGAGGGTGAAGTCTGGAAAGCTCTGAAAAGAATGAAGATGGGGAAGGCAGTAGGACCTGATGACATACCAGTGGAGGTTTGGAAATGTCTTGGAGAGATGGCAGTGAGGTTTTTGACTCAAATATTTAATGGAATATTTGAGGGTGAGAAAATGCCTGAAGAATGGAGAAGAAGTGTGCTGGTGCCCATTTTTAAGAACAAGGGTGATGTACAGAGTTGTAGCAACTACAGGGGAATTAAGTTGATGAGCCACACGATGAAGATCTGGGAGAGAGTTGTGGAAGCAAGACTTAGACAAGAGGTGACTATCTGTGAGCAGCAGTATGGTTTCATGCCAAGAAAGAGCACCACAGATGCCATCTTTGCTTTGAGGATGTTGATAGAGAAGTACAGAGAGGGTCAGAAAGAACTCCATTGTGTCTTTGTGGATTTAGAAAAAGCATATGACAGGGTGCCAAGGGAGGAGGTGTGGTATTGCATGAGGAAATCTGGCGTGGCAGAGAAGTATGTTAGACTGGTACAGGACATGTATGAGGACAGTAGGACAGTGGTGAGATGTACCTTAGGAGTGACAGATAGCTTCAAGGTGGAGGTGGGATTGCATCAAGGATCGGCTCTGAGCCCTTTCTTGTTTGCTCTGGTGATGGACCGACTAACATATGAGGTCAGGCAGGAATCCCCATGGACTATGATGTTTGCAGATGACATTGTGATCTGTGGTGAGAACATGGAACAGGTGGAAGAGAACTTGGAGAAGTGGAGGTATGCACTTGAAAGAAGAGGAATGAAAGTCAGCCGTAGTAAGACAGAGTATGTGTGTGAATGAGAGGGAGGCCAGTGGAACAGTGAGGCTACAAGGAGCAGAGGTCACAAAGGTGCAGGACTTCAAGTACTTGGGGTCCACTGTCCAGGAAAATGGGAAATGTGGTAAAGAGGTGAAAAAGAGAGTCCAGGCAGGATGGAGTGGATGTTGACTGCCTATAGAAATTTTGATAACAGTTTAGTCCTGTGTATAAAGTAATGCTAATTTTTGCTTTGTTTATGACCTTGTTTAGGTCAGGTTTTTTTTCACCCCCTGTTCCCACCCAGGATGGCAAGCTACCGGATCCCCGCAGCTGTGCGGTAGGACTTAAATTGCACCAAACTATTTGTTTTTTTCTGGACATATTACCCTGGATCATGAACTACAAACTACCAGATTATTGATTGATGGACCTTTAATCATCCGGGATTCAAGAACTGATTTAAAATAGAAAAAAAAAGAACTCTTGGGTGTAATCAGGGTCTGTTTTGTTGTGTGTATTTTGTCTATTGGTTATACTCAAAGAAAATGATTATTATTACAAACAATATTATTATAAATACCTTCCTGTCTATTGGTTATACTCAAAGAAAATGATTATTATTACAAACAATATTATTATAAATACCTTCCTAAGTCTATACAAAACGAGGTGCAACATATCACTATGGGAAATTGCACCCCGTGCAGTTCACCTGAAGGAATACAATCACGCCTTTATGGCAGGGGCGTCAGCGTCGCCAGAGGCCCCGCCCTCTGGGTACTTAAGCCGCTGACGCCCATCCATCTTTCTCCAAAATGCACTTCACCGAGCTCTCAGCATTGAAAGGGCCAGGTATGTTGCACCTCGTTCCCTTCCTTCAGGGAACATGAGTTATGGTACATAACTTTCAGTTCCTTTATCAGTCTTGTCACTCGGTGTAACATATCACTATGGGAACGTAATCCATTCACACCCTTGAAATGCTCAGCAAAATGCATGTGGAAACCTCTGCCTTGATACGGCAGGCATCCCCCAGCTGCTCTCTTCAAGGTATGCAGAGAGCACAGTCCGGGAAGAAGAAATACCCCACGTAGAAAACATAATCTTGATGTTACCACTGGGCACATAGATGAAAAAAACCAACTAGAGGTAGCATAAGCATGCTCCACTAGTGTGATTACTCATCCTTTTATTTTACAAAGGGCACGACTGACAAGTGTAGCCCATCCTGATGTTGGAGACCCGTTAAAGGAGCGAGGAACCCCTCCATCGAACGTCTCCTAAGCTAACATAAACACCAAGGGCCACCCCTGTGTATGTTGTTGCTGTTTGTTTTTGGATAAAGCAATCAAAGCCTTAGGCCCTCAGCCAGTTCCCTTCAGAGGCCAGGCTGAGAGCTCCGCCACAACTCTGGACATGGGTGTAGAAGCTGCCCACGTGCCTGAGTCAGTAGGTCCCTGTGAGGAGGCAATTGCCATGGTATCCCTGATAACATTGAGATCAACACCGGGAACCACGGTTGCTACGGCCACCTGGGGGCTATCATGATCAGGGAGAGGGCTCCCTGACGTACACGTTCCAATGTCACCTCGATCAGAGGGACAGGTGGAAAAGCATAGTACAGCACCCCCGCTGGCCAGTCATGTGCCAGAGCGTCAGTTCCCAACGGTGCATCTGCTTCCTTCAAAGAGAAGTAAAGGTCACACTGCGAGTTAGCTCTACAAGCGAACAAGTCCACTGAGGCTCTCCCAAATCGTGACCAGACCTGCTCCACAACCCGTGGATTCAGGCTCCATTCTGACGCCAAGAGAGGCCCTCTTGAGAGGGCATCCGCTCCATAATTTAGTTCACCGGGGACATGAGTCGCCCTGAGTGACAAGATTATTGGAGCACACCACGTGAGCATCTTCTGCGTGAGTCTGAGGAGGGCCCGGGACCTTGTCCCTCCCTCTCTGTTGATGAAGGACACTGTGGTCCTGTTATCTGATTTCACCAGGATGTGCTGCCTTGCAAGCAGACCTTTGCCAAAAAAGTATTTTACTGATAGGAATACGGCCAATAATTCCAGGAAGTTGATATGTAATCTCGCTTCCCGTTTATTCCAAAGGCCACGGGCGTTCTGATTTCTGCAGATCGCTCCCCATCCTGTTTTTGAGACGTCCGTCGTGATGACCACACGAGATGACACCCTACCCAACGGAACCCCTTCCATGAAAAAAGACAAGTCTCTCCAAGTTTCCAGGGCCCTCAGGCACTCTGAATCTATTCTAACCTTTTCTGCCCTACCAGGTAGGGTGGGTTGTGTCTGTTGGTTTAGCCATACTTGTAGGGCCCGCATTTTCAGCAATGTGTGTGGTATACAAGGTATGGCTGCCGCCAAGAGTCCTAAAAGGCGTTGGCACGTTTTCATGTGAACCCGCTGATCCAGTTTAATTTTTTTCAGGCAATGGTGAATCGAGGAACCTTGTTCCTTTGAGAGCCATGCTCTGTACCGCACGGTGTCGATCTGTACTCCCAGAAATACGGTAACCCGTGATGGAGTTAGGTTACTCTTTTGTAGGTTTATGACAAAACCGAGAGACTCCAGGTGAGAGATTACCCTGTAGGAGTGTGACTGGGCCTGTATTCTGCTTCCAGCCAGAATCAGGAGGTTATCCAGGTAGTTCATAACCCTAAGACCTTGATTCCTGAGGGGGGTCAGGGTTGCATCCAGACATTTAGTAAATGTGCGAGGAGCAGTCTTCAAAAGCCGTCTTCAAAGCCGGGTAAGGCTTTGAATTCATAAGCTTTTCCCTCAAAAGCAAAACGGAAGAATTTTCTGTGTTTCCTCCACACGCCTACATGGAAATAGGCATCTTTCAGATCCATTGTACATGCGTAGTCTCCTGGTCTCACAGACTGGAGAACCTGCCGTAGTGTAAGCATCTTGAACTTAAAAGTTTTTATTCTCTTGTTGAGAGTCCTGAGATCCAGGATCGGCCTCAGGGAATGATCCTTTTTGGGCACCAGGAAGTACTTGCTGTAGTAGCCGGAGCGTAGTTTGCGTTTCGGGACCAAACTTATTACTCCCTTCTGCAACATCTTCAATACCTCCTCCCTCAGCATGTGTGCGCGTGCAGGGTTAATGCTTGATTGCAGTACCCCTGTGAACGGGGACGGCCTCCTGGCGAACTGTAGCTTGAGCCCACGACATATAGTTGTCATGACCCATTTGTTTGGTAGACACGCCCTCCAGGCTTTCACATGCGCCATGAGCCTGGAGGGCATGTCCAATTGCTGCTCGTCATGTTTGAGTGCGGGAGGGGTAGCCTTTGACCCTTCTCGTGCTTTCTCGAGCAGGCTGGTCTGCCTAACAGAAGATATCGCGAGATCTGACTGCCTTAGGCAGAGCTTGTGTATCTTGCTGCAGTTCATAGTTTGACCACATGGTTTGTGTTTTATAAAAGTGGGACTCGAGTCAAGAACCAGGGCAGTCTGTGCTTTGGTACTTTTATTTTTGTACATGCATGAAACAGTGTTTGTTTTTATTACACATACAGTAGGCGAGTCATGTTTAGTGTCCGCATACATGTCACCTGCTCCTCGTAGTGTTTTACAAGTGGAGACTGGGGTCAGAAGTTCAGGTTCCCGTACCTCGTGGGCGGGCAAACCTGTAAAATTATTAATTTGTCCCGTTTCATCAGGCCCGAATTTACTTTCGACACGGGGTCAATGAAGAGGCCCTTGGCCGATACTGGAAAATCTCACTTTTGCCAACAGGTCTCTTCCGTGGGAGGCCACGCATGTCTTCCTTTGGGGGTGCAAAGTTTTTCCTCGGCAACCCCTCGCGGAGGGCTTCCGCTTGTTTGCGTCTTTGTTCCAGCCTGGCCTGGATGCGTTCCAGGGCTCCCCCGAAGAGTCCCGTCGGCTCAATTGGGTGCTGGAGGAAGTGGGACCTCTGGTTTTCCAGGAGGTCCGATATAGTCAACCAAAGATGGCGTTGGGCGACAACCATTTCCGCCATTGCTCTGCCTTGTGCGATGGCTATTGTCCCCATCATGCAGAGTACAAAGTCAGAGGCGCTGCGGGCCTCCTCCATGGCCTCTGTTACGGCTTGTTCGTTTGTCGTTGCCTGGAGTTCCTGTAGCTTTTTTGCCAGGTACGCTTGCATCATGGTCGACACATTCATCGAGCGAGCCGCGAAACCCTGAGCCTTGTAGCATTTCTCGAGCTGTTTCTCCAAAGCGCGGCAGGCCCTGCTGGGCAACGCTGGCTTCGCCCCGTAGCTACGGGGGCTAAATGAGCCGCCAGGCTCTCCTCTATCGGGGGTACGCTGGCGAGACCTACTGCCTCCATTCCTGCGACATCCAGTAGTCGGGATAGTGGCAACGTCATGGGAGCTCCGGGCTCCGCCCAGGAGCGTGTGAGCTCCATGAGGAAGTCCGGGAAAATGGGCATTTTTTGCTACGTCATCGGCTGCTGCTTTGCACAGAAGTAGTTTCCTGCCAGCCTCGTAACCTGTTGGTGAGGCATGGAGTCTGGCCACACGACCTGCAGGACATCCGCCGCACTATGGCACAGGTCAAACAGAGCAGGGACCGACACGTCCGGTTCGGGTAGAATTTGCGTTAGGTTCTGAGAGGAATCCAATTTTTCCCTTCTGCAACCGTACTCGGCATCTTGGTCAGACACTTCGGGCGTTGAGTCCTCGACGGAAACCGAGCAGTCTGACACGTTCTCATCCCCGACTTGACCGCTGCATTCACGGTCCACAGTTCTCGAGTTCTGGCTCGGGAGCGAGCAGCTTCGTGAGGCGTGCGGCCTTCAGTGCCGCGACCTTCGCGATGGATTTAGCCAACGCGTGGCGTTTCCTCATTACCGCCAGCATCCGACAGCAGTGGGAGCAGGAGTCGGGGGATTCCAGCGCTTTTCTTGCGTGCAGAATCCCTAGGCAGACAGGACAGGCCTCGTGGGTGTCCGTCGCCGAGAGGGAGTAGCCGCACCCGTTGGGGCAGGGACGCGAGCGAGGGCTCGTCGTCCTGCTGGCTTTCTTCTGAGTCTTTGTCCTCCGCTTTCCTTGGAGCCATGTCCGGAGACGAGAAGCATTCCTAGCAAAGCTGGGCACCGCTAATTAAAAAATTAGTTCCACAATTTCTAAAACGCTTATTAATTTTTTTAGGTCCACAATTTCAAATGCACAAAGGCCTTATCAAAATTAGGGGAAGCTAATCTAATCCGCTATTTATATTCAACAATTTGTAGCCAGCAACGTTTTGCAATATCTGCACCACACTGCCAACTACAGGCGTATAAACTAATATACACCTCACCTTGCCCTACTTTTTAACAGCGATTCGCTCCGGGTGTCATCTATTAAAATACAACTTTCACTCAGGGTCCAAAATTTTAAAAGTTGTTTAATGTGTGGAATGCTTTTCGACTGCTTCTTTGTCCTTTTTTTGTTTGTTTATTGTAGATTTTTCATTAAAAATGCATCGATAAACTTATTTTTAACTGTTTTCTGGAAAACTGAAGTGCCCTGCAATGCATTATGGGTATACAGATGACGAAGGTGCTATACAAATAAAGTTTATTGTTTATTATTTAATGATTTATTTTTAAGCCACAAAATGAAAAAGCTGTGAATTTGTGCTTGTTAATTTCTGTGCACATGTCATGTGCATGCATGAAAACCTTGATTTTCTTTGGAAAGAAATAAAGAAGAAATAAAAAAACATTTCCAGACACTATTTTACTGTATTACTGAAAAAACACATCTACTCAAAAATTGTGGTGGCCATGAGTAAATAAACACAATGTGATTAAACAAATATATAAAAATATAAAAAGTATATACACAACAAAATGCCTATAAAACATAAGCTGGTGAAAATTCTCAGTCGTCCAGGACATGATAAAATCAAAAAAGGCGTTCAATACAAGATCAACTGGACTTTATTTGTTGCAGAAAACGTTCAGAATGGCAGCTGTGAGACTGAAGTTTTATGCGTTTTATTAGTATAAAACTTCTTCTCAGTCTTACAGCTGCCATTCTGGATTGAAAAAGCCTTTTGGATAAAGGGTGAAACGTTTTCTGCAACAAATAAAGTCCAGTTGATCTTGTATTGAACGCCTTTTTTGATTATAAAACATGAGAAATAGAAAAAAAATGTTTTTAGTCACTTAGTGTAACAGTTTTATTCCCTGCCCTTCCTCAACTTCAGGCTACTCTGACTGTTCTTCTGTGCTCATCTCCAGCTGCACTGGAGGGGATGGGTGTGTTATATTTGGTGAACAGATCGATGAGTACCTGCTCACCCAAAAAGGCAGCATCGGTCAACACCACGTTTAAATCTCAAATACACGGGTGTGTCGCCACGGCATTTATACATGATGAAAGTAACCCAAATACATAAAACTAACGACTCGCCGTCGAATGGTCGACACAAAACGCACAATAAAATCCTTCGGCCACGTTAATTTGGCTTGAAACAGCTGGGTTTTCTAAGGATTTCCATTAGTAACCCACAACCAACCGGCAGACAGTTAGCGTCTATAGGTACTCAACAGATTTAATGAAAAGTAATAAAAATACATGAAAATAACGACTCACCGTCGCGTGGTATACACAGAACACAAAATAGAATCCCCCGGCCGCGTTAATTTGGCTTGAAACAGCTGGGTATTCTAAGGATTTGTCCAAGTACCCAGCACAAACAGCTAGCCACGGAATTAGCCTCTGAGTTCACCTCTAACCCGGAAGCTGTCGAGATGGAATAGTCCATTTTTAGTAGGGGGATAATGAAATCAACCGTTTTTTAAATTGCTTATTTAATGATTGTTTTCATCGTAACTATAATTATTTTTATGTTAAATGTAGATTAACAAGCAGGATCAATGTTAGGAATTAGGTGACTGGCCGGGGCGCGGCGGGGCCGGGGCCTCATGCTGATGGGATCCCCAGGCATTTACCTACATGGTAGATCCCCCCCTCTGCTCCCTCCCCCCTCCAACCCTCCCTCACCCTCACACCCTCCTCCTCTCTGCTGTTTACGGTAGGGAAAAAGGTAAAACAAGCAGCATTATGAGCTTGTAAATAAGTTTATTGGTTTTTACTGATAGATAATTAGTTATTAGCGGTACTGCATTTTAAATAAAAATAGCAGAAATCCGCTTATGAATTATAAAAGTTAGTCAATTCACAAAAACGCTGACAAAAAGTTTAGGTCCACTGTAAGCGGAATAGCGATTTAGCGCTCCCCTAGCGGTCTGTGCCCACCTTTGATTCCTAGTTTCCTTTTGTTCGAAGCCGTCCTCTCTACCGTGTCGCTTTCACTGGCTAGCCTGCTAATGGTTAGCAGGGAGTGTATGTGACGCAGTTAGCGTCGTCGAGCGAAGCAGCTGCGGAGAGAGAAGAAAACTGAAAGTTATGCACCATAACTCATGTTATCTGAAGGAAGGGAACGAGTTGCAACATACTTGCTATGGGAATTGCGCCCCCGCGTGATTACCTGAAGGAATATACTCACGCCTTTACGGCTAGGGGCGTCACCGCCGTGCCAGAGGCCCCACCCTCTGGGTACTTAAGCGGCTTGCGCCCCTCCATCTTTCTCCAAAATTGCACTTCACCAAGCTTTCAGCATTGAAAAGGGCCAGATATGTTGCACCTCGTTCCCTTCCTTCAGGGAACATGAGTTATGGTGCATAACTTTCAGTTCCCTTTCAGTCTGGTCTCTCGGTGCAACATACTTGCTATGGGAACGTAATCCATTCATGCCCTTGAAATGCTCAGCACATTGCATGTGAGAACATCTGTCCTAAAAGACAGGTAGCTCCCAGCTGCTTTCTGTAGGGAATGTAGAAAGCACATGCTAAGAGGAAAAAATGCAGAATGTAAAGAACATCAACGTGATGTTTCCACTGGGCCAGTGCTTTAAGTGGAAAAAAATAAGTGCCGGTACCCTCCCTAATGTCATAATAATATGCATACCTGCAAACTCAGAAGGGATGAAAAAGGTGACAAACGTTGCGCCAACACCCCCCCCAAAGATTTTGTAATTTTTTAACATGCTTCAGGTAAAAGTCATTTACTAACCTATGAGGACATAAATAGGAAAGATTGTGTCAACCAAAAAATCAACAACCAACAGCAGCAAGTCAAATACAGCAGAACATTTTGCTAACAATGCGCTGCTCCAAGTCAACAGATGCATTTGAAAACTTAAGACTTATCTCTTCAGACAGGCTTTTGGTTAAAGCTTCAGTATGTAGCTTTTTTTATGAACATATTTCTTCACTCTGTCACTACCTCCTGACAGACTGATGTTAGCCAGGTAATCTCTGAAAAAAAATTAAAAAAAAATATTGTCCCCTTGCTTCTCCAGGTGGTAAATAAGCATTTCTAAAAAGAAAAGGTGACCCGCCATTTTCCAGCCAATAAAAACAGAGTTTGTAACCAGCCAATAAAAACAGAGCTTGAATTTGAATCAGCCAATAAAAACAGAGCTTGAATTTGAAATTCAACAGACCACAAGGGGGCAGAGCCACATATGGCTCTGAGGGGGAGGGATCAGAATGCTTTGCCTGTTGAAAATATTTCTAAGTGCTGCAGTTCTACAGAAACTGCATACTGAACCTTTAATTTTGTACAATGATTTTAGAGTTTGTTATGTTTTACCTTTTTGTATAGTACTTCTGTGATTTTATGATTTTCTTTTTCTTTTTGTAAAGCACTATGTGACTCTCATGTCTGTGAAATGTGCTATATAAATAAAACTTACTTACAGTAAAAACTCATTTCTTAAATAAGCTGGTGAAGATGTTTTGCCAGAAATTTTGAATAAAGTAGATGCCATTTCCTGCATTCTTGTGTATTTTAACAAGTTGTTAAACATCTATGTTTACCTACATGTAAACATGATTCACTAGAGACATCTAACAAAATAAAGTCAGGTCCTGTGGACAGATTAAAAAATTGTTGAAATTATTATTGATCATGAATCAGGATATTTTAGACACCTCATTCAACTAGTTCATATAGACATCATCCTGTTTTTAAACTCACTCCTGTGGCTAAGATAATGAAATTAATGTGACAATTTATCACACTGTTATTTTGTTAATTTTTATTTAGTTTTATTTGTAACACAACATGCCATTTTACTAAACAATGGTTACTCCACTGCATGTATAAAAATATTAACTTTACCCACACGTTGGAGGAGTTACTTCCGCTTCCCTCGCGCTCACTGTCGCGCTGCAGAGTTTGTTTTTGTTTTTTTAGATTTCGCTGTCGTCTCCTCCCCCTGTCTATCCTGAGGTTGTGATTGGCCAAAAGGACGCGCTCCACCAAAGATGTTTTATTGTCGTGAAGATGCATTACTCTTTCTTGAAATCCAGTCGGGGGAAATGATGCATTCTAATCTGCCACAGGTCTTTCAAGTGGAGAAGACGAAAATAAGTTCCGGAACGCACCTTACGTTTAAAAAAAGTCCCGGTACTCTCAGGGTTAAATTGTCATCATCCGCATAAAGCTTGCAGGACTGTTGCAGAGGCCCTGCGGCAACCTGTTGTACTCATAGAGGCCCATGGGTGTAGTAAAGGCAGAGTACTTCTTGTCATCCTCATGAAGTGGCATGTT
This sequence comes from Garcialebias charrua, assembly GCA_038048925.1. NCBI lineage: Eukaryota > Metazoa > Chordata > Actinopteri > Cyprinodontiformes > Rivulidae > Garcialebias > Garcialebias charrua. The sequence continues at coordinate 14,802 of JBBPBX010060038.1, forward strand.
ATAAAAACCTGACGTTAAATCCATTGTGCTAAACAGACAGTTACCTCCAAGTGCTGCCAAGCAGTCTGCCTGATGAGGAAGAGGATGAGCATCTTTGAAAGTCTTTTTGTTCAACCAGCGAAAATCTGTACAGATGCGAAGATCACCATTCTTCTTCCACACAAGAACCAATGGTGAAGCATATTCACTGGTTGACTTCCTGATAATCTCTTTCTCCTCCATTTCACTCAAAACCTGCCGCAGCTTCTGATACTGGCTTGGTGGTACTCGCCTGTAAGGCAGTCTGAAAGGTTTGTTATCCGAAAGATGTATACGATGCACAAAACCCTTTGCTTCACCACAATCAAGATGATGTCGTGAGAAAATGTCCTCATACTCCAAAACAAGGTCAGCCATCTTTTCCTTACACCTTTCAGATGTCTCACAAGACTCGATGTCAACATCAGTGAGCCCAATTAACCGGAGCTTATCACTCACAGAAGTTGCAACAAGGGAAGATGGTGCTGCAGACTGACAACAACTGGACAGAGAGACTGCTGTTTGCTCACACACATCTAGGTCTTCAAGCGCTGTGCAGGTATAAATGTCAGCCAGCTTTGCATTGCGTCTCAACAACACAGGCCTGTCAGAAGTATTAATCAGTTTCAGTGGAATCCACCTGTCCCCCCACAAAGGAGTTATGATCTTTGCAACTAAAACACCTCTGGGAGCTGAGCGAGAAGTAGTGGGTTCTGTCATCACTGTACTGCCTGTGGAAATAGCAACATTCTTAGGCAGTTTACCCCAGATCAGGTACTCGCAACCTGGTTCAAGACACACAGCCGAATTACATTTGACAGTGCCAACTTTATCAGGAACGTCTGTGCCTCTCCATGGGCTCAGTCCAGAAAGCATAGACAGAAAACTTTCAGTTTCAGGGTCCTTCTCTGGACAGGGACTGGATATGGTTTTCCAATATGGCTCACATAACTTGGACTGATGCAAAATGTGTTTTATGACATTTGACCCCAGTATTAATTCATCATGTTGACCTGGAACAACCAGTGTGGGAACCATCATCTTGCAGCCATACACCTCCATCTCAACATCAACAACACATTTGGGCTTTACACGCAGACCACCACAACCCACAAGGGTCACGTTTGTGTTGGCTTGACTTTCTTTGTTTATCAGACCTGCCCGTTGTAGTTTTACTTCGGCTGCTTCATTAATGCTGCAGGCCATAGATCCGCTGTCCAACATACCACCTAGCTTCAGTAACCCACCAACCACAACTGGGGTGTAGAAAAGACTCTCACTGCTACTGACTTTGTGAATATTCTGAAAAACAACTTCAGAGTCCTTACAGTTGTCATTCACATTTGTATAAATAGACTCTGCATCAGAAACATCTACATTTTGGGAGTTTAAGCTGAGACCCGTACTGCCCCCCTCCAAATACAGGTCCGCTAGTTTCCCTGTGACTGGGTGTTGGAAGCGTTATTAGCTGGACAGGACATTCTAACATGACCAGGAGCAAGACAAGCAAAACAAAGTTTTTCAGACAGGCAGTGAGACATGGTGGTGTGACTCTTATCACTGCAGACCCTACATGCAGCCTCCTTGGGACGCCTGCTACGTGTTGACTGTTGAAACCTTCTCCCTGTCTCAGGGAATGCTGCTGCATTCTTTCCATCATGTTTTGGAACATTTCAACCATCTGACTGAGCAGTTCGTTCTCCGACTGCTGAAGGTTTTGTGACACTGCTGGTGTGGAAATGCAGGCAGAAGAGCAGCCAGGAACACCTTTAACAGGATGACAGACTGGGTAAGTGGGATTGCTCACAGGATTCTGGGCTTGAGATGAGACATTTGACACATTTTGGACAAAGTGTTTCTCAGGTGTTGCAGTGACTGCTGAAGATATACTGGACTGTTCAGAGGATATGGCAGCAGTCTGGCTCTTCAATTGGGCAGTGCTAACAGCTCTGTTGCTAGCCCTCAACTCTCTCTGGTAATCATCGATTCTCAGCTGAACCTCACGAGTGGTCCACTCATGGATGGGCTTACACTTCAGAGTGTAGGATAACTCAGGGTCAGGGCAATATTTTACAAACATGACAGCCACTTCATCATATAGGGTTTCTGTTGTCTTTCCTTGTCTTTGTAGGCCCTCGAGAGCCAGCTCAGCAGCTTTATTGAGCCTAATCCAGTAATCCACTGGGTTTTCTCTTGATCTGGGAAGTGTTGCGTAAAAATCAGCAAGAGGGAGACATGAAGAAGCATCACTAAAATAGTGCAGGAGGACACTGTAGATCAGCTCAGTCTTTTCTGTTACGTCGAGGCCTGGATCACTACGCATAGAAATCCGTACAACATCTCTGGCTTTACCCATAAGATGGCTTACAATCTCATCAGCCTGTTCTTGTACAGAGATGTTCTGCTTTTTTAGGTAAGTTTTAACCATTTCAATCCACTCCTGAATTGAACATTTGTCAGTACCATCACCTCTGTAAGACTGAAGTTCCTTATTTGGTTTGATATGGACTGTTACATTTGGAGTGTCATGTCTACTTGAACCACTCAGGTCAGTAGAACCAGTCTGATGGCAACCAGTCATATTTACAACACCAGTAGACATCAGTTTTGTCACAATAGATTCACCAATCTGGGCTCCTAATTGCCCTACAATTTCAGTGAGACTGTTAACATCAATATTACTGTTAGGTGTAGAAGCCCGGGGGCCCTCGTTCACATTCATAGCAAAAGCGGTACAACCTGGGGTCTGACTTAGATTCACAGAACCTCCTACTACAGTGGCTTGATCTATGTTACTTTTACTGGCAAGAGAACTAAGCCATGCACCCCTACCCTTAGGTAACATAGGTGTATTAAAGGGATCCATAAAAAAAACTTTCAAAATATCAATGTACTTGCGTTGTGTTTTAACTTCAAATGACCAGTTTACTATTAAAACTAGAGGTAAAGCTTTCAATTTTCCTGTCCTTTATATGACCAACCACACAGGAAAATTGGGAGCGCAGAACAGGAGAACAGCACAGCATCCACGGCGACTTGCATCAAGCAGGTCTGAAGATCCTGAAGGTCACGGCACCAGTGTGACGATGCTTGATTTTGGACACACGACAGCACGTCAAAATACTGTTTCTCCAATGTTTATTGGTTCTCCTGCAGAAGACAATAAAATAAACACATCACTTTGTCTTCTGTTTTCTGCACTTCTGGCTCCTTCACAGAGCTTCTCCAGCAAAGTGAGCCTCACAATATAACAGTTATATTTCATTCAGGAGGTTTACAAAGCAGAAAAGTAATATTTTTCTTTTAGAGTAACAAAACATAACATTTTCTAAATATATAATTAAAAACAGTGCAATAAAAGAACAACAGCGCCATCTACTGGGCAGTCTAGAACAACAAAAAGACAACATTCAGTCATTACATGAACAAAAACAACAATTTCACATACCTGCAGAAGACAATAAAATAAACACATCACTTTGTCTTCTGTTTTCTGCACTTCTGGCTCCTACATGTGCAAAAATAAATGTTACCAAATGAAAAACGTGACAACACCCTTGCTATTACAGTCATTGTCCACCAGGGGGCACATCACACAATGTGGCACCAAAAAGAAAAGAGAGGGAAAATAAAATGCCTACAACCTTTATATTTGTGGTTAAAATTGAAAATAAGTGTTACTGTAATGTTTTAAAAGATATATCAAACAATATGATTAAAAGTGTACAACTTTAAAAGTAAAAATTTCAAGAAACATATAAAATATCATCAGAGAGCCTTCCACACTCCTTACCTTCACAGAGCTTCTCCAGCAAAGTGAGGGAAAGGAAACACGGGAGGAGCCAAGTGCACACATCATTTCCTCCTTGATACATTTCAAAATAAAAGACCTCAATAAAATAAAATTCACAAACATGAATACAGTGGAGTAACTGATTATCTTAGAGTATATTTTTAACTCCGTTACACCAGCAGCGTTGCTTCGGTGTGGCCCCACATAACATAAGGTCGTGGCGTTTTCATCTGTTGCTGATCAACGTTAAGTTTGTGTTGTAGTTGTGTTTAAATGCTCTGTTCCCCCCTGAGAATCTGTTCCCCCTGTGTCGGGATCCGACCGTGAGGCGCATCTGAGTTCTGAAACGAGTCCACACTATCGTGTCACAGTTATAGCTCATTTTAATCGACAGCTCCTGGTGATAAATAAATAAATATAAAACCTCCACTAAATAAATAAACCTGGTCTAGAGTGTGGGGTGTAGACTACTGTACAGGTTTTTTATTTATTTATCTCCGACAGAATCTAGTCTGACAAATACAAAGTATCAGCCACCAACACATCATATATAGCCTATTTATAATTTTTATTACTAATATAGAAGGCTGGAAGCAGCTGATAGAGGACAAGAAAACTTCCTGCAAAGATAAGTGTAGGCTTTGTGGTAGGCTAAATCTCATTCAAATTAAAAATATGACTGGAGAAAAATTATTTCTAGCTGCTATTTTTTGATAGTTAATGTCTGGGTTTTTGTTGTTGTTGTTTTTTCATTATTTGAGAGAAAGGGTGCGCGCTCCCGACACAGGGGGAACAGATTCTCACGGGGGAACAGAAATTCGCACAGCACCTGCGTTCTTTTGTTGCAAATAATGTTGTGGATCAAGGTATTTGTAAAATAATAATAATAATCTGTGCAGCAGTATTTATTTTGCACTGGGTCATCTGTTTGACAGGTCAACAAAGTGATAGAACAGTAATGTTTCTCAAGTATGTTTTTTTGTAAGGTGATTAAAAATGTGTTGTTGTTTTTTAGCTCCATGAGGCGTTCCACATCCAGGGATGAGCCGTGCAGCAGTCCCAAACACTCGAGACCACCTTCAGGATGCTCCACCCGCAGGATGGTCCACCTGCCAGCCACAAACAAACACCAAGGTCTCAGCTGCACCCAACATTGTCGTGGATGGAGGTCTCAAGAGATGACGCAGCTCTGGCCGAGACTCTGCATCATCTTCCGCTGAATTTGAAATACATGTCACACATTTGGCACTTCGCATCTGGTTCTGTGAACTTCTTTTAGAATAGGATACCCTTTATGTAAATTACTATGTACTTGTGTTAAATTATTATTTATGTTTTCTTCTAACCCTGTGCGGACTGGGCACCTGGGTGGTCTGTAACACAGGTGTACACACCCACCTGTTCACATCTGGCCATAACCTATGTCAGAAAGGGATTTTTTTATAAGTCATAAATTCAAGTACAGGAAACTTTTAAATTTTAACGTTTCAAAATTTATGCTTCCTATAACTTTTTTAATAATGTACAATTTGGATTACTCTAATTGATTATTGCACTTTGTTTCTTTTGTTTTACAATATTTAATATTTGCACACCTGAAACAATTATAATTTATATTAAATTTAAACATTACTTTGTAAAAATTGCTGATGTAAACATGTTTATTAAATGTTTGTTTAAATTATGCATGCATCTGAGAGAAATGCAATTTCAATCCTGTGTATGTTCTGTACATATTGCAGTTTGGACAATAAAGTTGACTTTTAAATTTGACTTTGATGTATGACTTGGAAATGTATTTATCAATACAGAGGTCTGTAAAGAAAGAAATTGATTACAAAAACTAGTTGTTTATGATTCATTTTATTAACAGTAAGTTAATTCAAAACAACAAAAGTTTCTGTGTCGTGTCACGGGACACCACCTCCAGCTCGTCTGTATGGATGCAGTGGACAGAAGAGAAAGCAGTCCCAACCACCTTCAAGATGCTGCACCTGCCAGCCAGAAACAAACACCAGGGTCTCAGCTGTACCAACATTGTCGTGGATGCAGGTCTCAGGAGAAGCAGCAGCTCTGGCCGAGACTCTGCATCATCATGGGATCGTCTTACTCTGCGTGGCTGCTGCATGGGTGCTTGAGTCATCACAGTTCTCTGAAAAAAACATTTGAAAGGATACAGTATTGTTAAATTCATTGCAATTTGTTTGGTTTGCATTGAAAAAATATAATTTCTCATAAATCTTACCAGCTGTGCTCAGTTTTGATTAGCTGACACATAGCTTAAACATATACTGTATGCACGTCCTAACAAATATATCATACAAGCTTATAGAATGTTTCTAAACACGGATCTTTGGAAAACAAATAAAATATTTTACCACTGTTTAGTGCTCATTTATAGTCAATTCAAAAAACAACGTGTGTTCAGTTCTAGGTTGCATATTAAAATTAAGCCAAAACGTCAAAAAAACGAGGGTAGATGAAATCAATATTTTAAAATAAAATATATTATGAAACGTTACTTTTGTAATGTGCTAAGTAATAAGATGTGGTGAATTAAAGTCACTGCAGCTGGACTACAACTCCGTTGTGATCCAAACAAAGACAAAAACACAACCGTACACCTCATGCCATGCAGCTAAACACAGGTTTTTCATGTGTTCAGTGTTCAGAAGCATACGCTTAAGCTGTGTGTGATTAAATACACGCAACAACATTTTAGAACTGTTATTTTAGTACAAGTTTAGGCTGTTACTTACTGAAGACGCGACTATCCGCCATTTTGAAATCTAAACTTGGGGAGGGGTGAGAGTTCACCACTAGAGGGGGCGTGAACACAGGACAACCCACAACCTCCTCCCCTGCTTGACTCTCTACACGCCCATTTTGAGAGAAATTTTGAAAATGGCCTGGGGGAGGAGTTACCGTCTCAACCTGGGTTCAGTCTCACTTTAAA
>JBBPBX010060039.1:0-21567 GCA_038048925.1 Garcialebias charrua
TTCTGATATAACGTCAGCTATGAACTATATTTTTTCTCAGCAGAGAAATAATAGTTTTTTACCTTGTTTTGATGAAAATTCGTTCGTGGCGGCAGCCATTTTGAATGACGACGTCAGTCGACATCGTTCAAAACTCCGCCTTCTGCTCTCTGATTGCTCAGGAACACTTCTGATATAACGTCAGCTATGAAATCTATTTTTTCTCAGCAGAGAAATAATAGTTTTTTACCTTGTTTTATTGAAAATTCCTTCGTGGCGGCAGCCATTTTGAATGACGACGTCAGTCGACGTCGTTCAAAACTCCGCCTTCTGTTCTCTGATTGGTCCGGTCAAAACCTACCGGAGACATCCTTGTGGATGGGAGAAATGCCAGACCCAGCAGTGAAGGGAAATGAGAATTGAGCGGAGCTGCGTAGGAATGGCGAGGGCCAGGCTAAGTTACAGGTAATAAGATTATAATTTTAAATTAAAAAGATTAATTAGATATTCTTCTTTCGGCTTTTCCCTCTTCAGGGGTCACCACAGCGAGTCATCCTCCTCCACCTCACTCTGTCCTCTGCATCCTCTGTCCTCACTCCAACTACCTTCATGTCCTCTCTAACTGCATCCATATATCTCCTCTTTGGCCTCCCTCTTTGTCTTTTTCCTGGCAGCTGCATTTCTAACATCCTTCTACCAATATACCCACTGTCCCTCCTCTGGACATGTCCAAACCACTGTCCCTCCTCTGGACATGTCCAAACCACTGTCCCTCACGGTCATCCAGTTCCCGTGAAAAAACGTCCACACACACAACTTTGAATTTGCCTTCGCCTTTTAAAAAGGAAGCCATAACGTTAACAAACACGAGACCACAGCGAGAAGTGTTGTCCTGCTGTCTTCATACATGTCCTGCTGTCTTCATACATGTCCTGCTGTCCTCATACATGTCCTGATGTCCTCACACATGCCCTGCTGTCCTCACACATGCATTGCTGTCATCATACATGTCCTGCTGTCTTCACACATGTCCTACTGTCCTCACACATGTCCTGCTGTCCTCACACATGTCCTGCTGTCCTCACACATGTCCTGCTGTCCTCACACATGTCCTGCTGTCCTCACACATGTCCTGCTGTCCTCACACATGTCCTGCTGTCCTCACACATGTCCTGCTGTCCTCACACATGTCCTGCTGTCCTCACACATGTCCTGCTGTCCTCACACATGTCCTGCTGTCCTCACACATGTCCTGCTGTCCTCACACATGTCCTGCTGTCCTCACACATGTCCTGCTGTCCTCACACATGTCCTGCTGTCCTCACACATGTCCTGCTGTCCTCACACATGTCCTGCTGTCCTCACACATGTCCTGCTGTCCTCACACATGTCCTGCTGTCCTCACACATGTCCTGCTGTCCTCACACATGTCCTGCTGTCCTCACACATGTCCTGCTGTCCTCACACATGTCCTGCTGTCCTCACACATGTCCTGCTGTCCTCACACATGTCCTGCTGTCCTCACACATGTCCTGCTGTCCTCACACATGTCCTGCTGTCCTCACACATGTCCTGCTGTCCTCACACATGTCCTGCTGTCCTCACACATGTCCTGCTGTCCTCACACATGTCCTGCTGTCCTCACACATGTCCTGCTGTCCTCACACATGTCCTGCTGTCCTCACACATGTCCTGCTGTCCTCACACATGTCCTGCTGTCCTCACACATGTCCTGCTGTCCTCACACATGTCCTGCTGTCCTCACACATGTCCTGCTGTCCTCACACATGTCCTGCTGTCCTCACACATGTCCTGCTGTCCTCACACATGTCCTGCTGTCCTCACACATGTCCTGCTGTCCTCACACATGTCCTGCTGTCCTCACACATGTCCTGCTGTCCTCACACATGTCCTGCTGTCCTCACACATGTCCTGCTGTCCTCACACATGTCCTGCTGTCCTCACACATGTCCTGCTGTCCTCACACATGTCCTGCTGTCCTCACACATGTCCTGCTGTCCTCACACATGTCCTGCTGTCCTCACACATGTCCTGCTGTCCTCACACATGTCCTGCTGTCCTCACACATGTCCTGCTGTCCTCACACATGTCCTGCTGTCCTCACACATGTCCTGCTGTCCTCACACATGTCCTGCTGTCCTCACACATGTCCTGCTGTCCTCACACATGTCCTGCTGTCCTCATACATGTCCTGCTGTCCTCATACATGTCCTGCTGTCCTCATACATGTCCTGCTGTCCTCATACATGTCCTGCTGTCCTCATACATGTCCTGTACCAGTCTAACATACTTTTCTGCCACTCCAGATTTCCTCATGCAATACCACACGTCCTCTCTTTGCACCCTGTCATATGCTTTTTCTAAATCCACAAACACACAAATCCACAAACAAAAAAGATAAATTAGATAATAATAATAAAAGAACAATACCTCTTTTTGATCGGTTGAGGTGGTTGAATCTCTCGGTCATCATCATCAGGGCAGAGCTTTAATCTGGTCCAGGACTTGTCGACAATATCAGTTTTAGCTTTTTCATAAAGTGATGAACTTTTTGGCTGAAGTGTTGACATGATGGGGATGTCGTAGCGAGGTTCAGGTACTTTAAAGCCTGCAGATCAACAACATACAGACATGTTTTTGTAGATCCAGAGCTTTAAAAACTCATACAGTTTGTACCCTGATGCATGCTCAATAATCCAGGTAGAAAAATCTAAAAAAGCTCAGACGAAACGTTTCTATATATTTTTTGCTTTGTTTTATTTTTTTGAATGTCCAGAGGACCAGACTGAGCTTTTTTAGATCATACAGTTTGTGTTATTGATCTGGACCGATCTGATTTACCTGTTAAAGGTTGTTTAAATGCTGCTAGTTTTAGCGATGTTTGCAAGCTGCTTTTCTTGCTTCTAGAAAATGTTCACGTTTGGATGACGTCGTTTAAAGTCCGTTAACACGTTAGACGTTAACAAGTTACGTGTTGTCTGCGGCAGACCTAATCTCCGTGAAAAAACGTCCACACACACAACTTTGAATTTGCCTTCGTCTTTTAACAAGGAAGCCATAACGTTAACAAACACGAGACCACAGCGAGAAGCTAGGGCTGCTAATGCTACACGTGCTACAAGATAATAGCGCCGTGCTGAAACTCGCCTAGGAATTTTATTTCCGTGGCGCATATTTTCCCGTTAATAACGTTTAATAAGTGAAAAAATAACCGAAACGGTACGCAGGGGGACACGACTAATTCCTGACAAGGTACACGACATTTAATAAGTGAAAAACAAAACGGTACGCAGGCGGACACGACTAATTCCTGACAAGGGACACAAGTGGGGAAAAAAAACGGTACGCAGGGGGACACGACTAATTCCTGACAAGGGACATGACTAATCCCTGACGCACAGCCTTTTCCCGAAGCTGCAAACTCATCTGCAGTCAGCACGTCGAAGCAAAACTTTGACCAAGCGCCACATATGTGCTTCTGAGGGTGTACAATACAAAAATCATGGTAGCTGCTTGTATTTTCTCTTAAGAAAAGTTCTATAAGCGCAACCGAAAGCATACTGCGTTCATCTGCTTTAATTAACTCCTGCCCTCGACAGTTAGCAAGCTGTTGTTTTATGTCCTGTGTTTAAACATGTAACAGAGACACGAACTTTTATCTCTTAACAACATATTTTAACAACAAATGCAGCTTACCTTGTTTCTATTATTCCAACATATTCCCCGCGCGCCGAATTTGAACGACCTTGCGCCGGATCCAGGTCTTGGAAAAAATGGTATTCATCCGCGACTTTGCTTTCGACTCCTTAATCTGGTCAGGTGGTCCTCTTCTTCATTTAATATGCAATTCTAACTGGGATGGAGAACTTTATAAAGTCTGACTAAATATTACATCATATTTAGTCCCAATTCAGATAAAGAGCGAATTTCCGGCACTATTTTTTATCTCGCATTAATATTGCTAGTGGTGATCAGTTTTTATAAGATCCGGTTACTATTTTAAAACTCAGATTTTCAAATTAAGTTCGCACATTTAAATTTATGTTTCACAGACGTGACTCACAACCTTGAGTTGAAATGCCAATAACGCATGAAATTAAGTTGAAATTACATAACTCATTATGTTAATTGGAAGTAACTTATAGAAAAACGTTATGATAACTAATGGAGAGTATGACTTTTAACAGTGTACCTGTATTTAGTTCACTGATGTCCTTTCTTTGTCTCGGGATTATCCTCATTGTGTGTTTTCTGCCTTCCGTCTTGTGTTCAGTGAGTACGCTGCCCCGTCAGCTTTTTGTTTTGTTTTTGTAAATAAATACTTTTGAAATTTTTACGTGCCTCCTGTCATCCTCCTGCAATTGGGTTCAACTCTCCCGACGGCAGATTGCGACACAGCCAGAATTAAAATCAATGGAGATTTGACCAATTCATTCATTTTGGAAAGAGGAACAAGACAAGGATGTTGTACATTGTCGCTCCTCTTCGCTTTGTTTATAGAACCTGTTTTTCTAATGTTGTCTTGGGGTTGTCTTTGTCTGACAAAGCCAGTCTGGTCCTTATGTATTAAAATTGGTAAAATCACTTCTATCCTTTTAAATAATATGGAGGTGAAAAGTTTATAGTCATTATTTAGCAGACTCACAGGACGATAACTCCCACATTCCAATTTATCTTGACCTTCCTTTGGTATGACCGAAATTGTTGCTTCTCTCCATGAGGGGGGAGGTTTTTGTTTTCCAGAACCCAGTTGAACGATTTCATTAATCTTGGAATTAGTTAGTCTTGCATAGTTTTGTACCATTCTGTAGTAAAGCCATCAGTCCCTGGAGACTTCCCTCCTTTTGTTCTCCTAATTGCTGATTGAATTTCTTCTTAGTTATTTGAGATATTAATTTCTCATTTTGTTGGTCAGTAATCATTGGAAATCTATCTTACTTTTGATGATTTTATGATTTGTACTAGGAAGAACTCAGAAAGAACGAGAGAGAAAGTTCTGTCTGAGGAGTTTTTTGTTTGTTTGTTTAGTATCTTGTAAACACTGTAAAAAACCAAATTGTTACATTATTATTTTAAACAAACTTTTGGGTCTTGTCATGTACAGTATTTTGCATCCACAGCAAGCCAGGACCAAACAATGGAGACTTGGAGAAGTATAATAAGAAAGACTTTATTAACAACAACAAAAAGCTGATGGGGCAGCAAACTTACATGATGCTGGGACCATGGAGGGAAGACAGAACATGGAGGTAGACAGGGAAATGCCCAGACAACGAGGAACACNGAGACGTTTTTGTTTTCCAGAAGCCAGTTGAACATTTTAATTAATGTTGGAATTAGTTGGTCTTGCATAGCTTTGTACCATTCTGTAGTAAAGCCATCAGTTCCTGGAGACTTCCCTCCTTTTGTTCTCCTGATCAATGATTGGTTGAATTTCTTCTTTTGTTATTTTAGATATTAATTTCTCATTTTGTTGGTCAGTAATCATTGGAAATCTATCTTACTTTTGATGATTTTATGATTTGTACTAGGAAGAACTCAGAAAGAACGAGAGAGAAAGTTCTGTCTGAGGAGTTTTTTGTTTGTTTGTTTAGTATCTTGTAAACACTGTAAAAAACCAAATTGTTACATTATTATTTTAAACAAACTTTTGGGTCTTGTCATGTACAGTATTTTGCATCCACAGCAAGCCAGGACCAAACAATGGAGACTTGGAGAAGTATAATAAGAAAGACTTTATTAACAACAACAAAAAGCTGATGGGGCAGCAAACTTACATGATGCTGGGAACATGGAGGGAAGACAGAACATGGAGGTAGGCAGGGAAATGCCCAGACAACGAGGAACACAGAGACTTAAATAGGGACATTAATGACAGACAAATGACAACACGGGGGAAGGACAACAGGTGGCAGATGCAGGAGCTAATTACACAAGGAATAAACACTGAGGAGCAGAAACGAATGAATGAACACACACTAGAAGACATAGATCCTCACAGTATCCCCCCCACATACACACACTCCTAAAGACGTCCCTTGATGTCCCAAGACCATCCATCCATTCATTATCTTCCGCTTGCTCCGAAGTCAGGTCGCTGTGGCAGCAGCCTGAGCAAGGAAGCCGAGACATCTCTATCCACAGCCACCTCTTCCAGCTCTTCTGGGAGGATTCCAAGGCATTCCCAGGTATACCAAGAGACATAGTCTCTCCAGCGTGTCCTGGGTCTTCCCTGAGGTCTGCTCCCAGTCGAACATTCATTCAATCTTTATTTAAACAGATAAGTCACATTGAGCCTTGAAGACTCATTTACAAGTGAGATCTGTTGGACAGACAATAAAAGTGGTGAAAAATAACACATAAGGTTTGGAGACAAAAAAAAATCCTAACACATTTTTGATTTTTGTTTGAAGGTTAAAAATGTGGTAATTAAAAAATATCTCGCACACAAGCACATAATGACGCCGACATTACGCAAAGGGCAGGGGGGACTCAAAAGCGGTTTGAGTAGCCAGCTCATAGATCTGTGCTAGAGGCGAGAGTCCTGAAATGATGACAGAATGTTTATTTAGCTGTGCTCCTCTGAAAAGTCCATGGAATTCCTCAGAAGCAGGTTTGGGAGGGGGATGAGAGCATCTGGTTTACAAAACTTCTCAGGCATGTTGAGATAAGACGGCCTATCAAGGCTAGTCGGGGAGCCGAATGCCAGATAAACAAGATTGTTTCAGGAACAGGCAAAACTTTAATGACATCTACTTTCAGTCTGTGTCTGTCCACTCACTTCCAAAAATGTCCAAATTAAAATAACCACTCCAATGGAACGTGCCTGAAAAAATCCCCGAGATCTAATCCATCCAGCCAAAAGTCTAGGTTTTCGAGACATGAACCAAGTCATTATGTAAGGCAGGCAGCCTGACCAGGTCCAGATTAGCCGCCGACGGCTTCCTTTTATGTTGATAGACCAGGAACCAGACAAATCCAAAAAGCAGGAACCAGTTATCATAAAAACCAATTAAGTATGTGTCCTTAAGATCCACAGATGACAGTAGAGATAGACACGTCATCAAGTCTTCCAAGTCGATGATATATCCAGCTGAGTGCATGCCAACAGGGCAAATCAGCTCGCCTAAAGCCTTTCTTCTTTTTGAAGAAATGTTATCAGTTGTATTGAGGGACCTTCTTCTTCTTCTTCTTCTTCTTTCTTCGGCTTTTCCCTTTTCAGGGGTCGCCACAGCGAGTCATCCTCCTCCACCTCACTCTGTCCTCTGCATCCTCTGTCCTCACTCCAACTACCTTCATGTCCTCTCTAACTGCATCCATATATCTCCTCTTTGGCCTTCCTCTGTGTCTTTTTCCTGGCAGCTGCATTTCTAACATCCTTCTACCAATATACCCACTGTCCCTCCTCTGGACATGTCCAAACCATCTCAGTCTGGCCTCCCTAACTTTATCTCCCAGTTGTTCAACATGTGCTGTACCTCTGATGATCTCATTCCTGATCTTATCCATCCTTGTCACTCCTAAGGAGAACCTCAGCATCTTCATTTCTGCTACTTCCAGTTCTTTCTCCTGTCTTTTTGTCAATGCCACTGTCTCCAGACCATACAACATAGCTGGTCTCACCACTGTCTTGTAAACTTTTCCTTTGACCTTTGCTGACACCTTTTTGTCACAAATCACTCCTGAAACTTTTCTCCATCCACTCCATCCTGCCTGGACTCTCTTTCACCTCTTTACCACATTCCCCATTTTCCTGGACAGTGGACCCCAAGTACTTGAAGTCCTGCACCTTTGTGACCTCTGCTCCTTGTAGCCTCACTGTTCCACTGGCCTCCCTCTCATTCACACACATGTACTCTGTCTTACTACGGCTGACTTTCATTCCTCTTCTTTCAAGTGCATACCTCCACCTCTCCAAGTTCTCTTCCACTTGTTCCCTGTTCTCACCACATATCACAATGTCATCTGCAAACATCATAGTCCATGGGGATTCCTGCCTGACCTCATCTGTTAGTCGGTCCATCACCAGAGCAAACAAGAAGGGGCTCAGAGCCGATCCTTGATGCAATCCCACCTCCACCTTGAAGCTATCTGTCACTCCTACAGCACATCTCACCACTGTCCTGCTGTCTTCATACATGTCCTGTACCAGTCTAACATACTTTTCTGCCACTCCAGATTTCCTCATGCAATACCACACCTCCTCTCTTGGCACCCTGTCATATGCTTTTTCTAAATCCACAAACACACAATGGAGTTCTTTCTGACCCTCTCTGTACTTCTCTATCAACATCCTCAAAGCAAAGATGGCATCTGTGGTGCTCTTTCTTGGCATGAAACCATACTGCTGCTCACAGATAGTCACCTCTTGTCTAAGCCTTGCTTCCACAACTCTCTCCCAGATCTTCATTGTGTGGCTCATCAACTTAATTCCCCTGTAGTTGCTACAACTCTGTACATCACCCTTGTTCTTAAAAATGGGAACCAGCACACTTCTTCTCCATTCTTTAGGCATTTTCTCACCCTCAAATATTCCATTAAATATTTGAGTCAAAAACCTCACTGCCACCTCTCCAAGACATTTCCAAACCTCCACTGGTATGTCATCAGGTCCTACTGCCTTCCCCTTCTTCATTCTTTTCAGAGCTTTCCGGACTTCACCCTCACTAATCTTTCCCACTTCCTGGTCCACAGTTTCTATGACCTCCACTCTTCTTTCTCTTTCATTCTCTTCATTCATTAGCTCCTCAAAGTAATCCTTCCATCTTCCCATCACACTCTCCTCACTTGTTAGAACATTCCCATTCCCATCTTTAATAAGCCTAACCTGCTGCACATCCTTTCCAGCCTGATCCCTCTGTCTTGCCAATCGGTACAAGTCCTTCTCGCCCTCTTTAGTGTCCAGTCTCCCATACAACTCATTGTACGCCCTCTGCTTTGCCTTAGCTACTTCCCTCTTTGCTCTATGTCCCATCTCCTTATATTCCTGTCTCCTCTCTTCAGTCCTCTCACTGTCATATTTCTTCTTGGCTAATCTCTTTCTTTGAATGGCGTCCTGCACTTCACTATTCCACCACCAGGTTTCCTTATCATCCATTCTCTGTCCAGATGACACACCAAGTACCGTCCTACCTGTCTCTGTAATTACTGTTGCTGTAGTAGCCCAGTCACTTGGAAGCTCTTTGTATTGAGGGACCAACTGACCAAAATTGAAGTGCATAGTTATGATTCGGAAGATTTTGAAGAAGAGAGACTCTCAGACAGTTTCACAGACAAGACAAAGCAAAAGCAAAGCGATGACCGAGAGGAGACGTCCCGCCCTTGAGAAGAGCAAGTGTTGAATGACATGCCCGAAGCGCCTCCACAGGGAGGCGTCCAGGGGGCATCCTTACTAGATGCCCAAACCACCTCAACTGGCTCCTCTCGATGTGGAGGAGCAACGGTTCTACTCCAGGTCTCTTCCGGACAACCAAACTTCTCACCCTATCTCTAAGGGAGAGTCCATCTACCCTGCGGAGGAAACGCATTTCAACCATATGTGTCCGCAATCTACCTTGTAATTGTTTCGGTCACTACCCACAGCTTGTGACCATAGGTGAGGGTAGTAACGTAGACCGACCGATAAACAGAGTTTTGCCTTACAGCTCAGCTCTCTCTTCAACGCAACAGACTTGTACAAAGTCCAAAATACTGCAGACACTGCACCAGTCTGTCTGTCAATCTCACACTCCATTCTTCCCTCACTCATGAAAAAAAACAGAGATACTTGAACTTCTCCACTTGAGGCAGAGACTCACCCTCTATCTGGAGAGAGCAATCCACCCTTTTCTGGTTGACAACCATGGCCTTAGATTTAGATGTGCTGATTTTCATCCCACCCGCTTCATACTCGGCTGTGAACCGCTCCAGTGATAGCTGAAGATCACGGCACAATGACGCATATAGGATCACATCATCTACAAAGAGCAGAGATGGAATCCTGAGGCCACCAAACCGAAAACTCTCCGTCCAATGGCTGCACCGAGAAATTCTGTCCATAAAAGTTATGAACAGAATCGATGACAACGGGCAGCCCTGGCAGAGTCCAACTCCCACCCTGAATGGGTCCGACGTACTGCTGGCAATGAAAACCAAGCTCTCGCACCGCTTGTATAGGGACTGAACAGCCCATAACAACGGGTCCCCAATGCCATACTCACGGAGAACGCCCCGTAGTGTACCCTGAAGAACATGGTCAAATGCCTTCTCCAAATCCACAAAACACATGTTAACAAGACAGGCAAATTCCCATGACCCCTCGAGGACCTTAGTGAAGGTAAAGAGCTGATCCAGTGTTCCACGGTCAGGACGGAACCCACATTGTTTTCCTGGCTCTGAGGTTTGACCAACGATTGGACTCGCTTCTCCAGCACCCCTGAATAGACCTTCCCAGAAAGGCTGAGGAGAGTGATGCCCCTATAATTGGAGCACACCCTCTGGTCCCCCTTTTTGAAGAGGGGAACCACCACCACAGTCTGACAATCCACTGGCACTGCCCCCGATGTCCACGAGATGCTGCAAAGGCGTGTAAGTCAAGACAGTCCCACAACATCCAGAGCCTTAAGGAAATAAGGGTCAATCTCATCCACTCCCGGAGCCCTGCTGCCTCGTAGCTTTTTAACTACCTCGGCGACCTCAGCCAAAAAAAACCAAAGTCCCCGACTCAGCTTCCTGCATGGAAGATGTACTGGTGGGATTGAGAAGGTCCGAGAAGTATTCCTTCCACCTCCCGATGACATCACTGGTTGAGGTCAACAGTAGTCCACCTTCACTAAATACAGTGTTAGTAAAGTGCTGCATTCCCATCCTCAGCCGTCTGATGGGTTGCCAGAATCTCCGTCTGATGGGTTGCCAGAATCTCCTTGGAGCTGAACTGAGAGTCATTATCCAAGGTCTCACCAAACTCCTCCCACATCTGAGCTTTTGCCTCAGAAACAGCCAAGGTTGCGGATCGCTTGGCCATCTGGTACTCCTCAGCTGCCTCAGGAGTCCCACTGGCCAACAAGGTTTGATAAAACTCCTTCTTCAGCTTGACAGCCTCCCTAACCCAGAGTGTCCACCACCGAGTTCATGGATGGCCACCACGAGAAGCACTGACATTCTTACGGCCACAGCTCAAGGCAGCTACCTCAACAAGTGAGGTGCAGAACATGGCCCACTCAGACTCAATGTCCCGCACCTCAGCTGGGATGCAGTTAAAGCTCTCCCGGAAGTGTGAGTTATGACAGGTTCTTCTGCCAGGCATTCCCAGCAAACCCTCACTACACGTTTGGGTCTACCGGGTCTGTCCGGCATCTTCCTCCCTCATCTGATCCAAATGACTACCAGGTGGTTATCAGTTGACAGCACAGCTCCTCTCTTCACCCGAGTGTCCAAAACAAATGGCTGCAAATCAGATGACCTGACTGGGGGAGTGATGGTGAAGTGGTTAGAGATGGTGGACCTGTGATCGGAAGGTCGCTGGTTCAAGCCCCAGTACTGACAACATCAAAAAATGTGGGTGGATATAAGTAAAACACCCACACCTACCTCCACCCTCATTTGTCCCACTCTGGGCCCCTGAGCAAGGCCCTTAACTCCACCATCTGCTCCCTAAACAGGTCTGTCTTGAAAATGAGTTCTCGTGGTTCAATGAGACTACCTATATAAAAAAAGGGTAAATGGAAAAAAAAGAAGAAGTCTATCATCGATCTATGCCCTAGGGCGTCCTGGTGCCAAGTGTACTTATGGACACCCTTATGTTCAAACATAGTGTTTGTGATGGACAAACTATGACTAGCACAAAAGTCCAACAACAAAACACTGCTCGGGTTCAGATCAGAGAGGCCATTCCTCCCAATCACGCCCCTCCATGTCACACGGTCATTACATACATGGGCATTGAAGTCCCCCAGCAGAATAAAGGAGTCCCCAGCTGGTGCACCTTCCAGCACCCCTGTCAAGGACTCCAAGAAGGCCAGATACTCTGAACTGCCATTCGCTGCATAGGCACAGACAACAGTCAGAGCCTGTCACCCTACCTGAAGGTGAAGGGAAGCCACCTTCTCATCTACCAGGGAAAATTCCAACAGACAGGCACCAAGTCAGGGGGCTACAAGTAGACCCATACCAGCTCGACGCCTTTCACCACGGGCAACTCCAGAGTGGAATAAGGTCCAGTCCCTCTCAAGTATATCAGTTCTAGAGCCCATGCTATGCATTGAGGTGAGCCCAACTGGCCATTACCTCTCAACCTCACACACAAACTCAGGCTCCTTCCCCACCAGAGAGGTCACGTTCCATGTCCCAAGAGCCAGCTTTGGTAAGCCAGGGTCAGAGCGCCAAGGTCCCAGCCTTCGGCCACTGCCCATGGCATGTTGGCATGTCCCAAGACCATCACACCTAATACAGATGGGAGGAAGGGGGAACTGACAGGATAGAGGGTACAAGGGAGAGCACAAGTTAGAAAAACAAAAACTGACAGAACACAGCTTGGGAATTACACACACAAAAAGCAAGCACAAGAATCAAACACAGAGTTAAGAGAGATGGCCAGGGGACCATCCAGAGCAAGGCATGAGACCAGGTGTGTGATTGGGAGACCATCCAAAGGAGCTCTGGTAGATGGCCAGGAGACCATCCATCACTGGGAAGGAACTCTGGTGGGCAGCCATGAGACTGTCCATCACTGGAAACCCACAGGAGTCAACAGAACGAGGAGAAACAAGGTCACTAGGGAGGCCGTGGGTGCAGGCGAAGAGACCATGGGATCTGTAGCAGGCCAAGAGACCAGGGAATCTACAGCTGGTGAAGAGACCAGGGAAGCTTCAGCTGGTATGGAGAACAGGGAGGCTGCAGCGGGCTTGCGACCTCAGATGCTGCAGTGGGCATAGCAACCTCAGGGGCTACAACCATCTCAGGGGATGTAGGAAGCATAGTCACTTCTGAAAATGCAGGAGATGTAGCCACTTCTGAGACTGTAGGAAGCGTAGCCAGTTCTGTGACTACAAGAGGCACGGAACCCTCAGGAGAAGTGGAACCCTAAGAGGTCTGGAACCCTTTGGAGCCATGGAACCCTCTGGAGGCATGGAACCCTCTAGAGATGTAGGACTCTCTCTGGAGATGTGGGAACATCTGGAGATGTGGGAACCTCTGGAGATATGGGAACCCACAGATGACTCAGGATCTACAGATGACTCAGGACCCAAAGGAGACTCAGGACCCACAGGCAGTGAAGAGGAAGAGTGAGAGGCAGCCTCTAGGACCCTCTCAGAGGAGAAGTGAGAGGGGCCATCCTGGACATTCTTGGAGGAAGAGTGAGAGGCACCCTCCAAGACTGTCTCAGAGAAACAGGGAGCATGCAGATCATTGCAGCCGACACCAACTGAGACATAAGGAGCAGGTGGATCGTCCTGCTGAGCAGTACTCTCTTGTAGGTCGGCCTCACCAGGCTGAGTGGAAAATGCTGGAGGCACAGGAAATACTGGTAGACTGGCTTGGATGAAATCAAGGAGCGGGTGACCAAGAAGGAGTTCAGAGCGCACTGCTCCTCCAGTGCCTCCTCAAGAATTTCCAGCATCCCACGGAGATCCACCAGTCCAGGCAGCTGCAGGAACTCATCAAAATATTCCTTTGTGACTGCCCACCTAGCCAATGGGCTGCTGGAGGTGGCCACAGTGTCCACAAAGCTGCATGCCACTCTGCAGAGCTGCTGCTCATCCTCCAGAGTGAGCGTAGACAGGAACGGACAGCCTGCTGGGTTCTTTTTTGATCAGGGCATTCTGTCGTGTTTTGATGGTTAGATGTTGAACCCAAGTACAGGCAGACCACGTAGACTTAGAGAATTAAAATGAGAAAGAATTTATTAACAAAAACAAAAGGCTGACGGGGTAGCAAACTTACATGATGCTGGGAACACGGAGAGGAGAAAGAACATGGCGGTAGACAGGGAAATGCCCAGACAGCGAGGAACACAGAGACACAGACTTAAATAGGGACGTTAATGACAAATGACAACACCTGGGAAGGACAACAGGTGGCGGAGGTAGGAGCCAATACACAATAACAAAACACAGAGGAGCATGAACACAAGAGGGAGACACACTGGAATACACAGATCCTCACAGTTTGTTGTTCCTGCCATGAATATTTTTGATAGACATGAGAAGCAAAGGAGAAGGAAACATTGGACAAACCTTATGCAACAGAAATGTGGCAGTCTCCCATGATAGGATCTGTGACGTGACGTCACACCACATATATGAAAATGAAGAGACTTATGAAAGAACAGCTTGAAATCTCACAAGAATAATGTTTTTAAAACCAGTTTGTGTTACTTTTCAATGGTTGCCAGCACAAACCTGTATTTATCTACCATAATTTTCTGGATTCGTATTACAAAAAAAGGACAACTCAGTGAATGATAGTGGGCCTAGCAGAAATGCCCAGTAAAATCCTGTGTGACAGGCTGGTCTTGGACCCTTGCAGGCTGCACAGTGACAGACGGGTCTTGGACCCCTGCAGACTAAGCAATGACCCAGCTGGTCTTGGAGCATTGCAGGCTGCACAGTGACCAGCTGGTCTTGGACCCTTGCAGGCTGCACAGTGACAGACGGGTCTTGGACCCCTGCAGACTAAGCAATGACCCAGCTGGTCTTGGACCAGTGCAGACTGCACAGTAACCCAGAGAGTCTTGAACCTGTGTAGGCTATGCATCGACGTGGGTGATCTTGGACTCCTGTGGGCTCTACAGTGATCTGCTGATCTTGTACCCATATAGGTTGCACAGTAACCTGGCTGGTCTTGGACTCATGCAGGCTGCACATTGACCAGCTGCTCTGAGACACCTGCAGTCCGCACAAAAAACCGACTGATCTTAAACCAGTGCAGTGTACACAGTGACCTGGCTGGTCTTGGACACATGCAGGTTGCACAGTGACCTGCTGGTCTTGGACCATTGCAGGCTACGTATAAACACGACTTGTCCTGGACTGCTACAGGCTGCACAATGAACCAGCTTCTCTTGGATCCTTTCAGACTGCACACTGACCTGTTGATCTTGGAACCCAGCAGTGTCAAAGTAAATAAAGGTGTTTTCATTTAAAAACTCAATAGGTCACAAATGCATATCCAATTAAATGGCCTAATTTTTATGTACACTTTAAATTTATGCTTTATTCCTTCAAATTACATCAAATTACCTCATTAATGTTTCGTCAGATAAAAGGACTCACATCGGCTTTCAGACTTCAATTTTTATATTTTTTTTCTAATTTTTTAATTTCTTTATGTGGTGTTTTCTTTTGTCCTAAAATGTAAAAATATAAATAACTGTAAAAATTCACAATATAGTTTTTCTTATGTTGTCCTCACTGACCAAAACAGGCCCCCCTTCAACAAGTTTAAGTGGCCCACGGGTCACCAGTTGATGATTACAGTTGTAGCAGGTTTTGCGGCTCCTGATATTTTATTTAGTGAGTGAAGGGGCAGCAATGGCTCTTTTGATCAAAAGCATTGCAGACCGTGGGTCTAAACCTTCACAATATAGTTTCATCATCTCGGATGATATCTCGGATACAAGCGGCTGAAATGAGTTTTCTCCGCAGGGTGGCTGGACTCTCCCTTAGAGATAGGGTGAGAAGCTCAGTCATCCGGGAGGGACTCGGAGTAGAGCCGCTGCTTCTCCACATCGAGAGGAGCCAGTTGAGGTGGCTCGGGCATCTGGTTAGGATGCCTCCTGGACGCCTCCCTGGTGAGGTGTTCCGGGCATGTCCCACCGGGAGGAGACCCAGAGGAAGACCCAGGACGCGCTGGAGGGACTATGTTTCTCGGCTGGCCTGGGAACGCCTTGGGATTCCCCCGGAGGAACTGCTCCAAGTGGCTGGGGAGAGGGAAGTCTGGGCCTCCCTACTTAGGCTGCTACCCCCGCGACCCGACCCCGGATAAGCGGAAGAAGATGGATGGATGGATGGGTCTAAACCTTCCTCTATTAGATTTGGGGAGTACCACCAGACCTGACTCCAAAGCTCCATCCTCCTCCTCATTAACACGAGCAGGTAAACAAACAACGACCGAGTGTTCCACAAACAACTCTGACCTCCAGACGTGTCAGAACCAACAGCTGAACAAAATGTGTCATGTGTGTAAATGAGAACCGGTTCTCCAACATTTCACCAACAAAATAAATAAATGAATTAAATCAAAAACCCTCTAGGATTGCTCTTTTTCTTTGTTGGACATGTCTGAGTGAACGAAACTAGCTTCTCCTCTACCTGATGAAGAGGAGGATGAAGAAGAAGATGAGGGTGATGAGGAAGATGATGCTGATGATGATTATTATGTGAATGAGGATGATGATGATGACCAGAATGAAGATTATGGCGAGGGAGAGGTGAAGTTGAGGAAGATGATGATGATGATGTGGATGATGATGATGATGAATAGAAATATTATCAAAATTATTATGATAATGAGAAGGATGAGGAGGAGGAAGATGATGATGAAAAGGAGGATGATGTGGAGAAAGATGATCATGTTGAAGAGGAGGTGGGTGATGTTGAGGAAAATGATCATGTTGATGAAGAATATGAAGATGATGATGATGATGATGATGATGATGATGATGATGATGATGATGAGGAGGAGGAGGAGGAGGAGGAGGATTATCAGAATGAAGATTATGACGAGGGAGAGGTGAAGTTGAGGAAGATGATGATGATGATGATGAATAGAAATATGATCAAAATTATTATGATAATGGGAAGGAGGAGGATGAGGATTAAAGCTGCACTGTGTAACTTTGTAATGCAGTCTGTAACTTTTCTAACAATATATTTTTAACATATTTCTTCACTCTGTCACTATCTACTGACAGACTGATGTTAGACAAAGTAATCTCTGAAAAAAACTATAGTCCCCTTGCTTCTCTATCAGCATTTATAAAAACACTAAAAACACAGAGTGACCCGCCGTTAACCAGCCAATAAAAACAGAGTTTGTAACCAGCCAATAAAAACAGAGCTTGAATTTGAATTTCAGCAGGGCCAGGGGGAGCAGAGCCATATATGGCTCTGAGGGGGAGGGATCAGAATGCTTTGCCTGTTGAAAATATTTCTAAGTTCTGCGCTCTACAGAAAGTTACACATAGCACCTTTAAGATGCTGTAATGAGAAGGATGAGGAGGAGGAAGATGATGATGAAAAGGAGGAGGGTGTTGTTGAGGAAGAAGATGATGATGATAAGGATGATGATGTGGAGAAAGATGATCATGTTGAAGAGGAAGTGGGTGATGTTGAGGAAGATGATCATGTTGATGATGATGATGATGAAGATGATGATGATTATGATGAATGGGAAGATGATCAAAATTATTATGATAATGGGAAGGAGGAGGATGAGGATTAAGATGCTGTAATGAGAAGGATGAGGAAAAGGAAGATGATGATGAAAAGGAGGCGGATGACGTTAAGGAAGAAGATGAAGATGATGGTGATGATGATGATGATGATGATGATGATGATGAGGAGGAGGATTATCAGAATGAAGATTATGACGAGGGAGAGGTGAAGTTGAGAAGATGATGATGATGATGTGGATGATGATGATGAATAGAAAGATGATCAAAATTATTATGATAATGAGAAGGATGAGGAGGAGGAAGATGATGATGATGATAAGGATGATGATGTGGAGAAAGATGATCATGTTGAAGAGGAGGTGGGTGATGTTGAGGAAGATGATCATGTTGATGATGAAGATGAAGATGAGGAGGAGGAAGAGGAGGAGGAAAAAGATTATCAGAATGAAGATGATGATGAGAATGATCTGACTACTGATGATAAAGTGGATAAAGATGATGATAAGGAAGATTCAATTCAGTTTATTCATATGTCACACCAGAAGTCATCTCAGAACAGAAACATTCATACGGGCAGCACGGTGGCATGACTGGTAGAGCTGCTGCCTCTCAGCGAGCAGGTTACCCTGCTTCAAATCCCAGTGTCAGACTCCGCCTTTCTGGGTGGAGTTTGCATGTTCTCTCCGTGCTGAATGGTTTTTTTCCGGGTACTCCGGTTTCTTCCCACAGACCAAAAACATGCATGTTAGACTGGTAACTCGAAATTGTCTCAAGCTGTAAGTGAGAGAGTGAATGGTTGTTTGTCTCCACGTGTCCTTGTGATGGACTTGTGACCTGTCAAGGGTGTCCCCCTCCTCTCGCACAGTGATGGCTGGACATGAGCACCAGTGACCCATGTGACCCGAAAAGGAAGAAGTGGGTAAAAGACAATAGATGGATGGATGGAAACATTCATATAAAAATAATAATTTAACAATATTTATGAGGAGCAGACTGCTTTGAGTTTAACTCCATCACAGAACTCTCATCTTGAGCAAACATGAAGGTGACAGTGGAAAGGAAAAACTCCCTCATGAGGAAGACAAGCATCAGGAGAAGTAGCCATTTGTTTCGACTGGCTGGGTTTGGCAGGAACAGATACACAATGGCAGGCAAAGAATCACATGTTGAGATAGAAATAGTGTCAAATGAAGTGTTCAATTGTAACAATTCATTTAAGGAAATTAGGTCAATTTGTCCTCTAAGATTATGAAGATGATGAGTATCATGTTAATGAGGAGGAGGAGGAACATGATGATGAAGAGGAGGAGGGTGATGTTGAAGAAGAGGATGATCATGAGGATGAGGAAGATGATCATGATGAAAAAGAGGACAGTGGTGTTGAAGATGATGATGATTATGATGATGAGGAGGAGGATGAAGAGGAAGATAAGGCGCTTTTAAATAAAATGATTATTATTATTATAATGATGATGAAGAGGAGGAGGCCCCGGAAAAGTCTCTCTGTGTGGAGAAATTAGGGCCAAGTGTTATTTTAATCCCTGGGGATTGGCTGGCAGGCTCTCAGGGTGTGTTCGTAAGTTTAAGGAGGTAAAAATGATCAACCGGCTTTAAAAAGCAATTAGTTTGGAGGAATCTGCTTATCAGAGATAATTAAAACACATTTCAATCCGTCTCTGTTCTCCTTTTTCTTTCTGCTGACGTCACAGTTTGACACAACTGGTCCTGTTGTAAACATCAGGTTTATGAGCGTCAGTTAACAAACCACTTTCATTTTCATGAAGGAAGACAAGTAATTTTAATAAAAGTCCAAAGAAGTATTAATTGTTACAACATTTCTGTTTATTGATGTGAGCAGAGAGAAATTTCACTTCAGCAAGAATCTGATTTAAAGTTTTTTTAACATTTCTTTAAATACAGACAGAAAAGCAGATTACAGAACAGTTCTGTCCAGAATGTTTCCACATCCTCCAGACGGTTCATTTGTTGGGCGGTCGCTTCGTTTGTTTTTTGTGTTTTTTACGTACAGTGGCTCAGTTGGTAGAGCTGCTGTGTCTCAGTATGAAGGTTGCTGGATTGAATCCCAGCCTCCCTCTCTGCGTGTTCTCACTGTGGACACGTGGGTTTTCTCCAAGTACTCAATTTTTCTCCCACGGACCAAAAACATGCATGTTAGACTGACTGGTAAGTCTGAATTGTCTCTAGGTGACAAAGAGAGAGTGAATGGTTGTTTGCCTCGTTTGTCTCAATGTGTCCCTGTGATGGACTGGAGACCTGTCCAGGTGTCCCTGTGATGGACTGGAGACCTGTCCAGGTGTTCCTGTGATGGACTGGAGACCTGTCCAGGTGTCCCTGTGATGGACTGGAGACCTGTCCAGGTGTTCCTGTGATGGACTGGAGACCTGTCCAGGTGTCCCTGTGATGGACTGGAGACCTGTCCAGGTGTCCCTGTGATGGACTGGAGACCTGTCCAGGTGTCCCTGTGATGGACTGGAGACCTGTCCAGGTGTCCCTGTGATGGACTGGAGACCTGTCCAGGTGTTCCTGTGATGGACTGGAGACCTGTCCAGGTGTCCCTGTGATGGACTGGAGACCTGTCCAAGGTGTTCCCTGCCTCTCGCACAGTGACTGCTGGATATGGACACCAGGGATGCAGAAAGGAAAGGAAAGATGATGGATAGTTAAATGTTTAATTTTTATTTCTACCTTTCTTCTTGAATGTTTGTGTTTATTTTTTGGAGCAAAAGTGGACCCTGGGATCTCAGAGAGCCCAACAGACACAGAAGCAGAAAGGTTTGTCTCTGGTTTTCTTTTTTAAAATTTTGGTTCAGTTCTCCATCAGACTAAAGTTGGAAACTGTTCTTCCGTGACACGGTTGGTGGTTTTATTGTTGAATCCTCCAGAAGGAGAACTTCTGCACCTCCTCTGGTCATTTCAGTTCTAAATAATAAAACCAGCCTTGGCGGATGTCAGCAGCTTCTGGACTGAAGTCAGCCCGAAACATTTTGTGTTTTGTTCATCCGACTCATTGTCCAAAACCAAAAGGCGAGTGTGACGGCAGTAATCCTCAGATTAAATCAACTTGTTTCCTGTTAAACTCATGTGGATTACCTTCAGACCAAGGAGCAGACTGATCGATTATTGGACTTTAATCATCTTTAGATCCAAGCCTGAATCATTTTCTGCTCTGAGCTTTTCATCCACAGTTTGTCTCTGTTTCATATGTTCATTTCCACCTCCTGTGTTCTATGTAGACAGCAGAGGTCAAAGGTCATATCTGTAATCTGCTGGAGCTTTGTTTCAGACTCACAGCATCTCAACAGATTAGACTTTTCTGCTAAACTGCAGCAGCTCTGAAAGTTTTATTTGTGTACAAAACACAAGGACGACAATGACACCTCCACCAGAACACTTTACAGTATACTGATTTCAGGTCAGCGCTTAAGACCATTGTCCCCCCACAGACAAATGGAGGACCTCCTCCTGATTGGCCTGCATGTCTCTGGATCTTTCTGACTGGGAGACCACAGTTTGGGTCCAACTCCATTACACTGAGCATCGGAGTTCCTCAGGGCTGTGTCCTCAGTCAGCTGCTATTCACAATGCTAACAGACAACTGTGGAGACAGATTGGAAGAGAACCATATCATTAGGTTCACAGATAACACTACGAGAGTGGGGCTCATACTAAATGGCAATGAGGAATTAATGGACAGAAAGGAGTTTAAATATCTGGAGGGTTAATGCAAGAAGAACAATCTGTTGTTTAATGTGGAGAAAACTAAGGAGATGGTTGTTGACATTCATAGGCCATGACATGAGAAAGCAGGCTTCTCTCCCAAACATCCACACATCTACTTCTTCTCATCATCACACTCTTGACCTGGTTCTGACCTATGGCATTGAGATTAAAGGTGCTATGTGTAACTTTCTGTAGAGCACACAACTTAGAAATATTTTCAACAGGCAAAGCATTCTGATCCCTCCCCCTCAGAGCCATATATGACTCTGCCCCCCTTGCTCTGCTGAAATTCAAATTCAAGCTCTGTTTTTATTGGCTGATTCAAATTCAAACTCTGTTTTTATTGGCTGGTTAACGGCGGGTCACTCTGTGTTTTTATAAATGCTGATAGAGAAGCAAGGGGACTATAGTTTTTTTCAGAGATTACTTTGTCTAACACCAGTCTGTCAGTA
>JBBPBX010060040.1:0-21567 GCA_038048925.1 Garcialebias charrua
TGAGACAAGCTGTGAGACAGTGAGCCAAGCTGTGACACAGTGAGACAAGCTGTGACACAGTGAGACAAGCTGTGAGACAGTGAGACAAGCTGTGAGACAGTGAGACAAGCTGTGACACAGTGAGACAAGCTGTGAGACAGTGAGACAAGCTGTGAGACAGTGAGACAAGCTGTGAGACAGTGAGACAAGCTGTGAGACAGTGAGTCAAGCTGTGAGACAGTGAGTCAAGCTGTGAGACAGTGAGACAAGCTGTGAGACAGTGAGACAAGCTGTGAGACAGTGAGACAAGCTGTGAGACAGTGAGACAAGCTGTGAGACAAGCTGTGAGACAAGCTGTGGACTACTTCACCTCCTTTGTTTAAGAATAAAATGTGCATTTGATTAACATGTATGTTTTATCTGTACAGTATTTGTCTTGAAGGCTCAACTTTCCTGAGGGTCAGAAACACCAAACAGCTCTGAGGAAGCAGAGGTCATCAGACAAACAAAACATGAACTTGTTTACACCTCTTGCACTGCAGAAGATGACTAACGAGCTACCAGAGCTAAGTACTGTACAGTATATTGATTATCTTGACCAAGGCGCAAGAGCTAGATATCTTCAAAAAAATAGCAGTGGTCGGAGTTGACCCATATGAGTTAGAGAAATAAAATAATTTACAATCAGCAATGTTTACTAAAAGCTACATGAGCTAAGCTAATCTTTGCTATGTTAAAGATCGTTGTTTATATCAACAAGCTACTTCAGCTTACCTGATTTAGCTTGTACTCACTACAGTAAAGATGGCTGATATTTCTCCCATTACTACATTATTTATTATAATTATTAACAATTACAAAATATTTAACACAAGCATTTTAAATTGATCTTCATAAAAATATAAATGAATTTGTCAACTTTAGCCAATTCATAGCAAAGTAGGTAGGCTGTGTTTTTTTTTTTTTTTTAATCTTCAGCACTCATAGACTGTTACACATGGCTCTAATTAACAACACAATTGTTTTTCTGAAACAAACGTTTGAGGAAGAAGACACAACCAAATAAATTAAAAAGTATATCTCTGTAAAAACAATATTTATTGTAACTTTTTATTTTTATTTTCTTTTGTAGCAATATTATCTGTGGTGAAAGAAGCCCAAAGTGAACCTATCCTCAGAACCATCAGAGAGAGAGATCGCTCTACAGGAACCCCTCAGGAGTTTGCAACAGATGCCATAACTTCACAGCACCAATCAGAGGTAGCCAATAAATTGTTTTAACATTTTGGTAGCTATATGAAATCTTCCATTTACATATTGCTGTAGATGTTCCATCTACCGGTACATACAGTTCAAAAACATGTATGGTTATACTGCCTTCATTCCCAGGCCTCTCTTGAGAAAGACACCTGTGATTTCTGTTATTTACATGATTAAATAATAGTTAATGGATTAATAATTAAATTTTTTCAACCCTGTGTAATATTTCCCCCAGCTTCAAGACAACAAGCAGCAACGTCGCCTGTGTGCAGAGCAAGAGACACGTCTGGGTGAGTTGGAGGGTCAGGTGGAGAACCAAATCCAGGAAGCAGAGGACCGCCGGCGCATGATGGAGGATGTTCAGTCAGACAAGGCCATGATAAGCCAGGCTCTCACCCAGAATCGAACACTGAAGGACCAGTTGGCTGAGTTACAGAACGGCTTTGTCAAACTGGTGAGGCTAATTTTTTTTCTATTTTCTCTTCTAATGCAGTCTAATACAATTAATCTTTAAATTATTTGTTGCTGAATTATTGTATAATGAAACATTATGAATAAAACATTTGGATCTTTCTGTTGATGGAAGCCTTCATATTTAAAAGTATCATCCTGTAGTTTCCTGCTTTTGTTAGTTTAATCAGTTTCTCTGTTTTAAAACACTTTAATGCAAATTCACCCTCTCAATGTTGCCTTTATCATTATTATTATTGCTAATAATAGCGCATACTACTTCTTTACTTAGACTAACGAGAACATGGAGCTGACCACTGCAATCCAGTCGGAGCAACACGTTAAAAAGGAGCTGGCACGCAGGATGGGTGAACTGCAGGAGAACCTGCACAATCTCAAAGAGCAGGTTACATACTCTGCATGCTACACGAAAATAAACTTTCCTGAGAATTTTTTTCCAAGTTAAACACAATTTTTGTGTGTGTTTTTGTAAATTCATATTAAATGTTTTATTTTCTTATTTTCTGATCTGTAATTGTTTTCTTTTAGTCAGTACATAATGGTAATAAGATAAAAAAAATACCTTATTTAAAAATGGTGCTCTAAACAGAAAATTCTGTCACATTTTGGTATTGATATCCCTCTTCCTTTTATTACCTCCAGCAGAAGCTGAAAAGTCAGGAGACTCAGGGTCTTGTAGAGCAGCGAGACCAGGTGGTGGCCCATCTGCAGCAGTACAGCACTGGCTACCAGGCTCTGGCCTCAGACAAGGAACAGCTCAACCAGCAGGATCTGCATCAGAGCCAGCTCATGGACCGGCTGCAGCATGATGAAAGTCAAAGCCGTGCACAGCTGGACATCAGCCACAATCAGCTCAGACAAGCACAGGTTGCGCTTTTTTCTGACCATTCATGGCTACACTGTGAAGACAAAGTTAAAAATCCTAATAAAACTTTGAACTGTGCACACAGACACGGACCCGTGTGTGTTCTATGCAGTCAGAGACTTGATCATTTTTCTTGTGCATGATAGAACTGTTTACAATTTAAAGAAAACAACTTGCATAAACAAAATTCTGAACAGGCTAACAAAACACAACATTAACACCATAGAAATTTATGGAAATGAGGGATTTCAGTTATTGTTAAGCTGCATTAAAATCCTTTTTGAATATTGTAAAACAAGTTGAATGCAAACTTGAAAATGTGTGTAAGGTGTAGAGTCTATGATGGAAGTACCTAACCAAAATATGCAAAGGAATTGAAGCATATGTTTTGTTTTTATTGAAAATTTTTTCTTCCTTTTTTACAATGCCATGTTGTTGTTTCCACAGAGTGCAGTACAGTAGTTTTCTATAGGATGAAATTTGTCTGTCATGTTTTATTGCTCTGTTTGGAAATTTTGCAAAACAAGTTGAATGCAAACTTTAAAATGTGTGTAAGGTGTATAGTCTATGATGGAAGTACTTAACAAAAATATGCAAAGGAATTGAAGTACTGTATATGCTTTTGATTTTATTGAAAAACATTTTTAAAGCCATGTTGTGTCCACAGAGTGCAGTAGTTTTCTATAGGTGGACATTTGTCTGCAATGCAATGAATAAAATGAAGAAAATTTACAACAGTTTGGTGTACTGTTTGTATTATTTTAACATGTTGAAATGTTTTTGCGCAGAGGTGTTA
Organism: Garcialebias charrua; assembly: GCA_038048925.1. NCBI lineage: Eukaryota > Metazoa > Chordata > Actinopteri > Cyprinodontiformes > Rivulidae > Garcialebias > Garcialebias charrua. The sequence goes on from JBBPBX010060040.1 coordinate 3,372, forward strand.
GTAACTTTTATTTACTATATTTGTTAAAATAAAAATCATATACAGTATTTTCTGGTGTATAGGTCGCACCTGTGTATAGGTCGCATTGTCCAATTATCACCAATAGATTGGAAAAATCCCTAGATAGGTCGCACCTACGTTTAGCTCTGCTGCAAATGTCTGCCACAGGAGTGCACAGCAAGGCTTTTAAGAAGATTAACACTTAAAAACAATTATTTGTTTGATAAAAATTATAGCAAATATATGTCTGAGCTGAACTTTTCCCTAATAAATGAACGTAATTGTGAAATGAGCTGGATTTTTAAATTTGTTTCGCCGAAAGTGATAACAAGCCATATATAGGTCGCACTGGTGTATAGGTCGCAGACCTTGAAAAAAACCATAAAAAGGTGCGACCTATACACCGGAAAATACGGTAATCACTGAGTCACTGGTTGGTGAGAGTAAGAAGTTCTCAGACATATGGCAACACGAGTTGAACACAAGCAAGTCAATGCATGTATTGCCATTTTGTTTCTACAATTATCAGTTGTACATTGTTGAAATGGCTGCTTCACCTAATTTGCTTGTTCAATAAAATGGCTGCTTCACCTAATTTGCTTGTTCAATCAAAATGGCTATCAGGGTCTTGCACTAATTATAGCTATTTATAATATGCCACCAAATTTGGTGAGTTTTGGGATATGACAAAGCCCCCAAAAGGCCAATTCATTTTAGCTCCATTCATTTTCAATTGGATAAAATGGCCGAAAAGGTCGCCTTTCGATTTATCGTACAACGTTGGTGCCAGAGAGTTTTCTGTACGTCTTGATGAATCGGGGAGGTGTACCAAATTACATGATCCTACGTGAAACTAAGGCCTATGTGGAGGGTAGTTTGAAAAATTCTAGGTGGCGCTATTGAGCCGTTTCTGTTGCGAATTTGGCCACGCCCCCAAAATATGTAATCTTTCACCAGTCCTAATGAGTCCACCAAATTTGGTGAGTTTTGGGATATGATAAATCCCCCAAAAGGCCAATTCATTTGAGATCCATTCATTTTCAATGGGATAAAAATGTCCAAAATGGCCGCCTTTCCATTTATCGTACAATGTTGGTGCCAGAGGATTTTCTGTGCGTCTTGCTGAATCGGGGAGGTGTACCAAATTTCATGATCCTATGTGAAACTAAGGCCTATGTGGAGGGTAGTTTGAAAAATTCTAGGTGGCGCTATTGAGCCGTTTTCTGTTGCGAATTTGGCCACGCCCCCAAAATATGTAATCTTTTACCAGTCCTGATGAGTCCACCAAATTTGGTGAGTTTTGGGATATGACAAAGCCCCCAAAAGGCCAATTCATTCTAGCTCCATTCATTTTCAATGGGAAAAAAATGGCCGAAAATGTCACTTTTCGATTTATCGTACAACGTTGGTGCCAGAGAGTTTTCTGTGCGTCTTGGTGAATCGGGGAGGTGTACCAAATTTCATGATCCTACGTGAAACTAAGGCCTATGTGGAGGGTAGTTTGAAAATTTCTAGGTGGCGCTATTGAGCCGTTTCTGTTGCGATTTTGGCCACGCCCCCAAAATATGTAATCTTTCACCAGTCCTAATGAGTCCACCAAATTTGGTGAGTTTTGGGATACGATAAAGCCCCCTACAGGCCAATTCATTCATTCATGCAAAGGAATTGAAGTACTGTATATGCTTTTCATTTTATTGAAAAACATTTTTAAAGCCATGTTGTGTCCACAGAGTGCAGTAGTTTTCTATAGGTGGACATTTGTCTGCAATGCAATGAATAAAATGAAGAAAATTTACAACAGTTTGGTGTACTGTTTGTATTATTTTAACATGTTGAAATGTTTTTGCGCAGAGGTGTTAGTAACTTTTATTTACTATATTTGTTAAAATAAAAATCATATACAGTATTTTCTGGTGTATAGGTCGCACCTGTGTATAGGTCGCATTGTCCAATTATCACCAATAGATTGGAAAAATCCCTAGATAGGTAGCACCTACGTTTAGCTCTGCTGCAAATGTCTGCCACAGGAGTGCACAGCAAGGCTTTTAAGAAGATTAACACTTAAAAACAATTATTTGTTTGATAAAAATTATAGCAAATATATGTCTGAGCTGAACTTTTCCTTAATAAATGAACGTAATTGTGAAATGAGCTGGATTTTTAAATTTGTTTCGCCGAAAGTGATAACAAGCCATATATAGGTCGCACTGGTGTATAGGTCGCAGACCTTGAAAAAAACCATAAAAAGGTGCGACCTATACACCGGAAAATACGGTAATCACTGAGTCACTGGTTGGTGAGAGTAAGAAGTTCTCAGACATATGGCAACACGAGTTGAACACAAGCAAGTCAATGCATGTATTGCCATTTTGTTTCTACAATTATCAGTTAAATATCTCAATCAAAATGGCCACTTAACCTAATTTAATTGTTGAAATGGCTGCTTCACCTAATTTGCTTGTTCAATAAAATGGCTGCTTCACCTAATTTGCTTGATTGCTAAATTTTACAGTATTTTTAATGTTTTGCTTTGTCGGCCATCTTGGATTTTTGATTTGGATTCCGTACATGATAGAGGATTCCCTCAGCTACAACCTCACCAAATTTCGGCTCTCTATGTATAATGATGGCTGAGTTAAAGCCATTTGAAAGTAGCGTTGGTGGCCATCTTGGATTTTACAGTATTTTTAATGTTTTGCTTTGTCGGCCATCTTGGATTTTTGATTTGGATTCCGTACATGATAGAGGATTCCCTCAGCTACAACCTCACCAAATTTCAGCTCTCTATGAATAAAGATGGCTGAGTTAAAGCCATTTGAATGTAGCGTTGGCGGCCATCTTGGATTTTTACAGTTTTTTAATGTTTTACTTTGTCGGCCATCTTGGATTTTTGATTTGGATTCCGTACATGATAGATAATGCCCTCAGCTACAACCTCACCAAATTTCGGCTCTCTATGTATAATGATGGCTGAGTTAAAGCCATTTGAAAGTAGCGTTGGCGGCCATCTTGGATTTTTGATTTTGATATAGCATTTGATAGGAAACATTCTCAGCTATCACTACACCAAGTTTCAGCTCAATATCACTAAAATTGACCATTTTATAGTATTTTTACTTTTTTGCATTGTCGGCCATCTTGGATTTTTTTTTTGGATTCTATACATGATAGATAATGTCCTCAGCTACAACCTCACCAAATTTCAGCTCTCTATGTATAAAGATGGTCGAGTTATAACCATTTGAAAGTAGCGTTGGCGGCCATCAGCTGAAATTGGTCAAAAACAGCTGAATATTATCTAAAATAGCAGAAATAAGCTTAAATTAGCAGCAGGATTTAGTAAGAGCTTAATTGGGAATAATCTGAAACATCTTAAACAATCTGAAATCTGAAATAATCTGAAATAAGCAAAAAAAGTGGAAATTATCTGAAAAAAGCTTAAGATAGCAAAAACAGCTGAATATTATCTAAAATATTAGAAATAGGCTTAAATTATCTGAAGTAATTAGAAATAGCATAATTGTGAATAATCTGAAATATCTGAAACAATCTGAAATCTGAAAAAATCTGAACTAAGCAGAAATAAGCAAAATAAAGTTGAAATTATCTGAAAAAAGCTTAAGATAGCAAAAACAGCTGAATATTATCTGAAATAGCAGAAAGAAGCTTAAAAGTCTTAGAAATTAGTAGAGAGAGTACAGTTTTGCAGAATTATGCTGGAAAAAGTTGAAATGAGTTCAAATAATGTGGAATTTGTTGAAACAAGCCTAAATTAGCATTAAAACAGCTTAATAGTAGCTAAAATAGCAGAAGAAGCTGAAACTAGCAGAAATAAGCACAAAGCAGCATCATCTGAATAATCTAAAATATCTGAAACAATCTGAAATCTGAAAAAATCTGAACTAAGCAAAAATAAGCAAAATAAAGTTGAAATTATCTGAAAAAAGCTTAAGATAGCAAAAACAGCTGAATATTATCTGAAATAGCAGAAAGAAGCTTAAATGTCTTAGAAATTAGTAGAGAGAGTACAGTTTTGTAGAATTAGGCTGGAAAAAGTTGAAATGAGTTCAAATAATGTAAAATTTGTTGAAACAAGCCTAAATTAGCATAAAAACAGCTTAATAGTAGCTAAAATAGCAGAAGAAGCTGAAACTAGCAGAAATAAGCACAAAGCAGCATAATATGAAGTATCTGAAACAATCTGAAATTGAAAAAAATCTGAAATAAGTAGAAATAAGCAAAATAAAGTTGAAAATATCTGAATAAAGCTGAAATTGGCCAAAAACAGCTGAACAACAGCTAAAACAAGCAGAAACAATCTTAAATTACCAGAAGGAAGTTGGTAGAGCATGGTTTTGCTGAATTAGGCTGAAAAAAGTTGGATTGATTAAAAAAAATTGTTGAAATAGCTGAAAAAGCTGAAATTTGCATAAAACAGCTAAATAGTAGCTAAAATAAGCAGAAATAATCTGAAATTACCAGAAGGAAGTTGGTAGAGCATGGTTTTGCTGAATTAGGCTGAAAAAAGTTGGATTGATTTTAAAAAATTGTTGAAATAGCTGAAAAAGCTGAAATTTGCATAAAACAGCTAAATAGTAGCTAAAGTAGCAAAAATATGTTAACCTTTGAAAAATTTGCTGAAAGGAGCATAATGATCTCAAATTAGCAGAAATAAGTCAGTAGATGTACAAAAATGTTGAAGTAAGCTACATTAGGCTGAAAAGAGTGCAACACAGTTCAAGAAACAGCTGAAATCAGCTGAAAGTAGCTGAAATATTTTTTTTAAATGTACAAGGTAGCTGAAGGAAGCCGAGATGGTCCAAAATGTGAAAAAACTAGAGAAATATTGTAAAGAGTTCCAAAGATATCAAGGATGTAAAATGAGCTCCATTCATTTTCAATGGGAAAAAAGTGGCCGAAAAGGCTAAATATTTCAAAAAGCTAAAGTTGCACCAATACCAAAAGTCATAGCCGGATTGTCCTAAATGAGCTGAACATTTTGATATATGAAATGTTGAAATCGCACGAAAACTGTAGGAGGAGTAGCGTGCCGAAAAACGTACGGATGGAAGATAGTAACCGGAATAATAAGTTGAATAAATATAAACACAATCACTATAGTGTGAATGCCTATGTGGCATTCACACAACTAGATTGCATTTCCTGAGAAAATGCATGTGTGAATGCCAAAATGGCCGCTTCACCCAACTTGCATGTTCAATCAAAATGGCCGCTTTACCTAATGTGCTTATTAAATCAAAATGGCTAACTTGTCTACTTAAATTGTAGAACCAAAATGGTAACAATACATGCATTGACTTACTTCGCAAGGCAATTAACTGCCTTGTATATTGAACCAAAATGGCCACTTCACCTAATTTGCATATTCAATCAAAATGGCCGTTTCACCTAATGCATGATAAAGAATGTCCATAGCTACAACCTCACCAAATTTCGGCTCTCTATGAATAAATATGGCTGATTTAAAGCCATTTGAAAGTAGCGTTGGTGGCCATCTTGGATTTTACAGTATTTTTAATGTTTTGCTTTGTCGGCCATCTTGGATTTTTGATTTGGATTCCGTACATGATAGAGGATTCCCTCAGCTACAACCTCACCAAATTTCGGCTCTCTATGTATAATGATGGCTGAGTTAAAGCCATTGAAAGTAGCGTTGGTGGCCATCTTGGATTTTACAGTATTTTTAATGTTTTGCTTTGTCGGCCATCTTGTATTTTTGATTTGGATTCCGTACATGATAGAGGATTCCCTCAGCTACAACCTCACCAAATTTCAGCTCTCTATGAATAAAGATGGCTGAGTTAAAGCCATTTGAATGTAGCGTTGGCGGCCATCTTGGATTTTTACAGTTTTTTAATGTTTTACTTTGTCGGCCATCTTGGATTTTTGATTTGGATTCCGTACATGATAGATAATGTCCTCAGCTACAACCTCACCAAATTTCGGCTCTCTATGTATAATGATGGCTGAGTTAAAGCCATTTGAAAGTAGCGTTGGCGGCCATCTTGGATTTTTGATTTTGATATAGCATTTGATAGGAAACATTCTCAGCTATGACTACACAAAGTTTCAGCTCATTATAACTAAAATTGACCATTTTATAGTATTTTTACTTTTTTGCATTGTCGGCCATCTTGGATTTTTTTTTTGGATTCTATACATGATAGATAATGTCCTCAGCTACAACCTCACCAAATTTCAGCTCTCCATGTATAAAGATGGTCGAGTTATAACCATTTGAAAGTAGCGTTGGCGGCCATCAGCTGAAATTGGTCAAAAACAGCTGAATATTATCTAAAATAGCAGAAATAAGCTTGAATTAGCAGCAGGATTTAGTAAGAGCTTAATTGGGAATAATCTGAAACATCTGAAACAATCTGAAATCTGAAAAAATCTGAACTAAGCAGAAATAAGCAAAATAAAGTTGAAATTATCTGAAAAAAGCTTAAGATAGCAAAAACAGCTGAATATTATCTGAAATAGCAGAAAGAAGCTTAAATATCTTAGAAATTAGTAGAGAGAGTATATTTTTGCAGAATTTGGCTGGAAAAAGTTGAAATGAGTTCAAATTATGTAAAATTTGTTGAAACAAGCCTAAATTAGCATAAAAACAGCTTAATAGTAGCTAAAATAGCAGAAGAAGCCAAAACTAGCAGAAATAAGCACAAAGCAGCATAATATGAAGTATCTGAAACAATCTGAAATTGCAAAAAATCTGAAATAAGTAGAAATAAGCAAAATAAAGTTGAAATTATCTGAAAAAAGCTGATATTGGCCAAAAACAGCTGAACAACAGCTAAAACAAGCAGAAACAATCTTAAATTACCAGAAGGAAGTTGGTAGAGCATGGTTTTGCTGAATTAGGCTGAAAAAAGTTGGATTGATTAAAAAAAATGTTGAAATAGCTGAAAAAGCTGAAATTTGCATAAAACAGCTAAATAGTAGCTAAAATAAGCTGAAATAATCTGAAATTACCAGAAGGAAGTTGGTAGAGCATGGTTTTGCTGAATTAGGCTGAAAAAAGTTGGATTGATTTTAAAAACTTGTTGAAATAGCTGAAAAAGCTGAAATTTGCATAAAACAGCTAAATAGTAGCTAAAGTAGCAAAAATATGTTAATCTTTGAAAAATTTGCTGAAAGGAGCATAATGATCTGAAATTAGCAGAAATAAGTCAGTAGATGTACAAAAATGTTGAAGTAAGCTGCATTAGGCTGAAAAGAGTGCAACACAGTTCAAGAAACAGCTGAAATCAGCTGAAAGTAGCTGAAATATTTTTTTTAAATGTACAAGGTAGCTTAAGGAAGCCGAGCTGGTCCAAAATGTGAAAAAAGTAGTGAAATATTGTAATGAGTTCCAAAGATATCAAGGATGTAAAATGAGCTCCATTCATTTTCAATGGGAAAAAAATGGCCGAAAAGGCTAAATATTTCAAAAAGCTAAAGTTGCACCAATACCAAAAGTCATAGCCGGAGTGTCCTAAATGAGCTGAACATTTTGATATATGCATTGTTGAAATAGCACAAAAACTGTAGGAGGAGTAGCGTGCCAAAAAACGTACGGAAACAGATAGTAACCGGAATAATAATAATAAATATAAACACAATCACTATAGTGTGAATGCCTATGTGGCATTCACACAACTAGATTGCATTTCCTGAGAAAATGCATGTGTGAATGCCAAAATGGCCGCTTCACCCAACTTGCATGTTCAATCAAAATGGCCGCTTTACCTAATGTGCTTATTAAATCAAAATGGCTAACTTGTCTACTTAAATTGTAGAACCAAAATGGTAACAATACATGCATTGACTTACTTCGCAAGGCAATTAACTGCCTTGTATATTGAACCAAAATGGCCACTTCACCTAATTTGCATATTCAATCAAAATGGCCGTTTCACCTAATGCATGATAAAGAATGTCCATAGCTACAACCTCACCAAATTTCGGCTCTCTATGAATAAATATGGCTGATTTAAAGCCATTTGAAAGTAGCGTTGGTGGCCATCTTGGATTTTACAGTATTTTTAATGTTTTGCTTTGTCGGCCATCTTGGATTTTTGATTTGGATTCCGTACATGATAGGGGATTCCCTTAGCTACAACCTCACCAAATTTCGGCTCTCTATGTATAATGATGGCTGAGTTAAAGCATTTGAAATTAGCGTTGGCGGCCATCTTGGATTTTACAGTATTTTTAATGTTTTGCTTTGTCTGCCATCTTGGATTTTTGATTTGGATTCCGTACATGATAGAGGATTCCCTCAGCTACAACCTCACCAAATTTCAGCTCTCTATGAATAAAGATGGCTGAGTTAAAGCCATTTGAATGTAGCGTTGGCGGCCATCTTGGATTTTTACAGTTTTTTAATGTTTTACTTTGTCGGCCATCTTGGATTTTTGATTTGGATTCCGTACATGATAGATAATGTCCTCAGCTACAACCTCACCAAATTTCGGCTCTCTGTGTATAATGATGGCTGAGTTAAAGCCATTTGAAAGTAGCGTTGGCGGCCATCTTGGATTTTTGATTTTGATATTGCATTTGATAGGAAACATTCTCAGCTATCACTACACCAAGTTTCAGCTCAATATCACTAAAATTGACCATTTTATAGTATTTTTACTTTTTTGCATTGTCGGCCATCTTGGATTTTTTTTTTGGATTCTATACATGATAGATAATGTCCTCAGCTACAACCTCACCAAATTTCAGCTCTCTATGTATAAAGATGGTCGAGTTATAACCATTTGAAAGTAGCGTGGGCGGCCATCAGCTGAAATTGGTCAAAAACAGCTGAATATTATCTAAAACAGCAGAAATAAGCTTAAATTAGCAGCAGGATTTAGTAAGAGCTTAATTGGGAATAATCTGAAACATCTTAAACAATCTGAAATCTGAAATAATCTGAAATAAGCCAAAAAAAGTGGAAATTATCTGAAAAAAGCTAAAGATAGCATAAACAGCTGAATATTATCTAAAATAGCAGAAATAAGCTTAAATTATCTGAAGTAATTAGAAATAGCATAATTGTGAATAATCTGAAATATCTGAAACAATCTGAAATCTGAAAAAATCTGAACTAAGCAAAAATAAGCAAAATAAAGTTGAAATTATCTGAAAAAAGCTTAAGATAGCAAAAACAGCTGAATATTATCTGAAATAGCAGAAAGAAGCTTAAATATCTTAGAAATTAGTAGAGAGAGTATATTTTTGCAGAATTTGGCTGGAAAAAGTTGAAATGAGTTCAAATTATGTAAAATTTGTTGAAACAAGCCTAAATTAGCATAAAAACAGCTTAATAGTAGCTAAAATAGCAGAAGAAGCCAAAACTAGCAGAAATAAGCACAAAGCAGCATAATATGAAGTATCTGAAACAATCTGAAATTGCAAAAAATCTGAAATAAGTAGAAATAAGCAAAATAAAGTTGAAATTATCTGAAAAAAGCTGATATTGGCCAAAAACAGCTGAACAACAGCTAAAACAAGCAGAAACAATCTTAAATTACCAGAAGGAAGTTGGTAGAGCATGGTTTTGCTGAATTAGGCTGAAAAAAGTTGGATTGATTAAAAAGAAATGTTGAAATAGCTGAAAAAGCTGAAATTTGCATAAAACAGCTAAATAGTAGCTAAAATAAGCTGAAATAATCTGAAATTACCAGAAGGAAGTTGGTAGAGCATGGTTTTGCTGAATTAGGCTGAAAAAAGTTGGATTGATTTTAAAAACTTGTTGAAATAGCTGAAAAAGCTGAAATTTGCATAAAACAGCTAAAAAGTAGCTAAAATAGCAAAAGTATCTGAATCTTTCAAAAAATAGCTGAAAGGAGCATAATGACCTATAATTAGAAGAAATAAGTCAGTAGAAGTACAAAAATGTTGAAGTAAGCTGCATAAAGCTGAAAAGAGCACAAAGCAGTTGAAGAAACAGCTGAAATTAGCCAAAAGTAGCTAAAATATATATTTTTAAATGTACAAGGTAGCTGAAGGAAGCTGAGATGGTCCAAAATGTGAAAGGAGTAGTGAAATATTGTAATGAGTTCGAAAGATATCAAGGATGTAAAATGAGCTCCATTCATTTTCAATGGGGAAAAAATGGCCGAAAAGGCTGAATATTTCAAAAAGCTAAAGTTGCACCAACACCAAAAGTCATAGCCGGAGTGTCCTAAATGAGCTGAACATTTTGATATATGAATTGTTGAAATAGCACAAAAACTGTAGGAGGAGTAGCGTGCCAAAAAACGTACGGAATCAGGATAGTAACCGGAAGTTGCGGAATAATAATAATAACTAGATTGCATTTCCTGAGAAAATGCATGTGTGAATGCCAAAATGGCCGCTTCACCTAATGTGTTTGTTAAAGCAAAATGGCTACCTCACTTACTTTAATTGTTGAACCAAAATGGCAACAATACATGCATTGACTTGCTTAGCAAGGTAATTAACTACCTTGTATATTGAACCAAAATGGCCGCTTCACCTAATTTGCAAACAAAATGGCCGTTGCATGTTCAATCAAAATGGCCGCTTTACCTAATGTGCTTATTAAATCAAAATGGCTACCTTGTCTACTTAAATTGTAGAACCAAAATGGTAACCATACATGCATTGACTTACTTCACAAGGCAGTTAACTGCCTTGTATATTGAACCAAAATGGCCACTTCACCTAATTTGCATATTCAATCAAAATGGCCGCTTCACTTAATGCATTATAAAGTATGTCCATAGCTACAACCTCACCAAATTTCGGCTCTCTATGAATAAATATGGCTGATTTAAAGCCATTTGAAAGTAGCGTTGGTGGCCATCTTGGATTTTACAGTATTTTTAATGTTTTGCTTTGTCGGCCATCTTGGATTTTTGATTTGGATTCCGTACATGATAGAGGATTCCCTTAGCTACAACCTCACCAAATTTCAGCTCTCTATGAATAAAGATGGCTGAGTTAAAGCCATTTGAATGTAGCGTTGGCGGCCATCTTGAATTTTTACAGTTTTTTAATGTTTTACTTTGTCGGCCATCTTGGATTTTTGATTTGGATTCCGTACATGATAGATAATGTCCTCAGCTACTACCTCACCAAATTTCGACTCTCTATGTATAATGATGGCTGAGTTAAAGCCATTTGAAAGTAGCGTTGGCGGCCATCTTGGATTTTTGATTTTGATATAGCATTTGATAGGAAACATTCTCAGCTATCACTACACCAAGTTTCAGCTCAATATCACTAAAATTGACCATTTTATAGTATTTTTACTTTTTTGCATTGTCGGCCATCTTGGATTTTTTTTTGGATTCTATACATGATAGATAATGTCCTCAGCTACAACCTCACCAAATTTCAGCTCTCTATGTATAAAGATGGTCGAGTTATAACCATTTGAAAGTAGCGTTGGCAGCCATCAGCTGAAATTGGTCAAAAACAGCTGAATATTATCTAAAATAGCAGAAATAAGCTTAAATTAGCAGCAGGAATTAGTAAGAGCTTAATTGGGAATAATCTGAAACATCTTAAACAATCTGAAATCTGAAATAATCTGAAATAAGCAAAAAAAGTTGAAATTATCTGAAAAAAGCTTAAGATATCATAAACAGCTGAATACTATCTAAAATAGCAGAAATAAGCTTAAATTATCTGAAGTAATTAGAAATAGCATAATTGTGAATAATCTGAAATATCTGAAACAATCTGAAATCTGAAAAAATCTGAACTAAGCAGAAATAAGCAAAATAAAGTTGAAATTATCTGAAAAAAGCTAAAGATAGCAAAAACAGCTGAATATTATCTGAAATAGCAGAAATAAGCTTAACTGTGTTAGAAATTAGTAGAGAGAGTGCAGTTTTGCAGAATTAGGATGGAAAAAGTTGAAATGAGTTCAAATAATGTGGAATTTCTTGAAACAAGCCTAAATTAGCATAAAAACAGCTTAATAGTAGCTAAAATAGCAGAAGAAGCTGAAACTAGCAGAAATAAGCACAAAGCAGCATAATCTGAATAATCTAAAATATCTGAAACTATCTGAAATCTGAAAAAATCTGAACTAAGCAGAAATAAGCAAAATAAAGTTGAAATTATCTGAAAAAAGCTTAAGATAGCAAAAACAGCTGAATATTATCTGAAATAGCAGAAAGAAGCTTAAATGTCTTAGAACTTAGTAGAGAGAGTACATTTTTGCAGAATTTGGCTGGAAAAAGTTGAAATGAGTTCAAATAATGTGGAATGTGTTGAAACAAGCCTAAATTAGCATAAAAACAGCTTAATAGTAGCTAAAATAGCAGAAGAAGCTGAAACTAGCAGAAATAAACACAAAGCAGAAGAATATGAAGTATCTGAAACAATCTGAAATTGAAAAAAATCTGAAATAAGTAGAAATAAGCAAAATAAAGTTGAAAATATATGAATAAAGCTGAAATTGGCCAAAAACAGCTGAACAACAGCTAAAACAAGCAGAAACAATCTTAAATTACCAGAAGGAAGTTGGTAGAGCATGGTTTTGCTGAATTAGGCTGAAAAAAGTTGGATTGATTAAAAAAAATTGTTGAAATAGCTGAAAAAGCTGAAATTATCATAAAACAGCTAAATAGTAGCTAAAATAGCTAAAATATCTTAATCTTTCAAAAATTATCTGAAAGGAGCATAATGATCTGAAATTAGCAGAAATAAGTCAGTAGAAGTACAAAAATGTTGAAGTAAGCTGCATAAAGCTGAAAAGAGTGCAAAGCAGTTGAAAAAACAGCTGAAATTAGCTGAAAGTAGCTGAAATATTTTTTTAAAAATGTACAAGGTAGTTGAAGGAAGCTAAGCTGGTCCAAAATCTGAAAGGAGTAGTGAAATATTCTAAAGAGTTCCAAAGATATCAAGGATGAAAAATTTGCTCCATTCATTTTCAATGGGGAAGAAAATGGCCGAAAAAGCTAAATAATTCAAAAAGCTAAAGTTGCACCAATACCAAAAGTCATAGCCGGATTGTCCTAATCGAGCTGAACGTTTTGATATATGGATTGTTGAAATAGCACAAAAACTGTAGGAGGAGTAGCGTGCCAAAAAACGTACGGAATCAGGATAGTAACATCTAAGATTATCTAATAATAAATATAAACAGAATCACTATAGTGTGAATGCCTATGTGGCATTCACACAACTAGAAAAACCGCATTTCCTGCGAAAATGCACGTGTGAATGCCTTAGCGCCGCTCCGCCTTTCTCGTGGCGACCGCGGGAAGTCCAGCTGGTCCACCCTGAAACGCTCTCGTGCCTTTCCCGTACCCGTTCGGCACCCAATGCGCGCACCCAATTTGGTCCACATTCCAAAATGGCCGCCTTCCCATTTATCGTACAACGTTGACGCCAGAGGGTTTTCTGTGCGTCTTAGTGAATCGGGGAAGTGTACCAAATTTCATGATCCTACGTGAAACTAAGGCCAATGCGGAGGGTAGTTTGAAATATTCTAGGTGGCGCTCTTGAGCCCTTTCTGTTGCAATTTTGGCCACGCCCCCAAAATATGTAATTTATCACCAGTCCTGATGAGTCTGCCAAATTTGGTGAGTTTTGGGATATGATAAAGCCCTCAAAAGGCCAAACGTATTGTGACGGCGTTACGTCCGATTCGCCACGTCGCCACACCCACATGCTCCACCCAAAACGGTCAGTGTTGGAAAGCTTGTTACAGCAACATGTCTTTGGTCACTGGACAAACTATCACGCTGATTAGGTAACAGGTGTTCGATCGCGACGTTCAATGTACAACTGTACACTTCCTGTTGTGAGGGGGCGTGGCTTAATTAATTTCATGATTTGACCATTCAGTATTGCAGGGGACCGGATGTGGGTCAATCACTGAAGGTTTGATGTATTAGACGGTTTTCGTGTAGGTGCTATTAGTGTTTCGTTTGTGACGGCGTTACGTCTGATTCGCCACGTTGCCACGCCCACATGCTCCACCCAAAACGGTCAGTGTTGGAAAGCGTGTTACAGCAACATGTCTTTGGTCACTGGACAAACTATCACGCTGATTAGGTAACAGGTGTTCGATCGCGACGTTCAATGTACAACTGTACACTTCCTGTTGTGAGGGGGCGTGGCTTAATTAATTTCATGATTTGACCATTCAGTATTGCAGGGGACCGGATGTGGGTCAATCACTGAAGGTTTGATGTATTAGACGGTTTTCGTGTAGGTGCTATTAGTGTTTCGTTTGTGACGGCGTTACGTCTGATTCGCCACGTTGCCACGCCCACATGCTCCACCCAAAACGGTCAGTGTTGGAAAGCGTGTTACAGCAACATGTCTTTGGTCACTGGACAAACTATCACGCTGATTAGGTAACAGGTGTCCGATCGGGACGTTCAATGTATAACTGTACACTTCCTGTTGTGAGGGGGCGTGGCTTAATTAATGTCATGATTTGACCATTCAGTATTGTAGGGGACCGGTTGTGGGTCAATCACTGAAGGTTTGATGTATTAGGCAGTTTTCATGTAGGTGCTATAAGTGTTTCGTTTTTCATGGCGAGATGCCTAACTTTGAGGCCAGGCCACGCCCCTTCAGCATATATGAAAATGCGAGGTTTTGATCATTTGTTACTCCTGCATGTCTGAGTGATGAGTCTGCCAAATTTGGTGAGATTTAGGATATGATAAAGCCCCCAAAAGTCCATTTCATTTTAGCTCCATTCATTTTCAATGGGAAAAAAATGGCCGAAAAGGCTAGATATCTCAAAAAGCTAAAGTTGCAGCATTACCAAAAGTCATAGCTGGATTGTCCTGAGCGAGCTGAACATTTTGATATATGAATCGTTGAAATGGCACAAATACTCTAGGAGGAGTAGGACGCCAAAAAACGTACGGACGGAAGATAGTAACTATAACTAGAAAAACCGCATTTCCTACGAAAATGCACGTGTGAATGCCTCAGCGCCGCTCCGCCCTTCTCGCGGCGACCGCGGGAAGTCGAGCTGGTCCACCCCGAAACACTCTCGTGCCTTTCCCGTACCCGTTCGGCACCCAGTGCGTGCACTCAATTTGGTCCACATTCCAAAATGGCCGCCTTCCCATTTATCGTACAACGTTGACGCCAGAGGGTTTTCTGTGCGTCTTGGTGAATTGGACAAGTGTACCAAATTTCATGATCCTACGTGAAACTAAGGCCAATGCGGAGGGTAGTTTGAAATATTCTAGGTGGCGCTCTTGAGCCCTTTCTGTTGCAATTTTGGCCACGCCCCCAAAATATGTAATTTTTCACCAGTCCTGACGAGTCTGCCAAATTTGGTGAGTTTTGGGATATGATAAAGCTCCCAAAAGGCCAAACGTATTGTGACGGCGTTACGTCTGATTCGCCACATCGCCACGCCCACATGCTCCACCCAAAACAACCAGTCGTGGAAAGCTTGTTACAGCAACATGTCTTCGGTCACTGGACAGACCGTCACGCTGATTAGGTAACAGGTGTCCGATCGGGACGTTCAATGTACAACTGTACACTTCCTGTTGTGAGGGGGCGTGGCTTAATTATTGTCATGATTTGACCATTCAGTATTGCAGGGGACCGGATGTGGGTCAATCACTGAAGGTTTGATGTATTAGACTGTTTTCGTGTAGGTGCTATTAGTGTTTCGTTTGTGACGGCGTGACGGCTGATTCGCCACATCGCCACGCCCACATGCTCCACCCAAAACGGTCAGTGTTGGAAAGCTTGTTACAGCAACATGTCTTCGGTCACTGGACAGACCGTCCCGCTGATTAGGTAACAGGTGTCCGATCGGGACGTTCAATGTATAACTGTACACTTCCTGTTGTGAGGGGGCGTGGCTTAATTAATGTCATGATTTGACCATTCAGTATTGCAGGGGAGTGGTTGTGGGTCAATCACTGAAGGTTTGATGTATTAGACGGTTTTCGTGTAGGTGCTATTAGTGTTTCGTTTTTCATGGCGAGATGCCTAACTTTGAGGCCAGGCCACGCCCCTTCAGCATATATGAAAATGCGAGGTTTTGATCATTTGTTACTCCTGCATGTCTGAGTGATGAGTCTGCCAAATTTGGTGAGTTTTAGGGTATGATAAAGCCCCCAAAAGACCATTTCATTTTAGCTCCATTCATTTTCAATGGGAAAAAAATGGCCGAAAAGGCTTAATATTTCAAAAAGCGCAACTTGCAGCATTACCAAAAGTCATAGCTGGATTGTCCTGAACGAGCTGAACATTTTGATATATGAATCGTTGAAATGGCACAAATACTCTAGGAGGAGTAGCGTGCCAAAAAACGTACGGACGGAAGATAGTAACTATAATAATAAATATAAACACAATCTCTATAGTGTGAATGCCTTGTTGGCATTCACACAACTAGATTGCATTTCCTGAGAAAATGCATGTGTGAATGCCAAAATGGCCGCTTCACACAACTTGCATGTTCGATCAAAATGGCCGCTTTACCTAATGTGCTTATTAAATCAAAATGGTTACATTGCCTACTTAAATTGTAGAACCAAAATGGTAACAATACATGCATTGACTTACTTTGCAAGGCAATTAACTACCTTGTATATTGAACCAAAATGGCCACTTCACCTAATTTGCATATTCAATCAAAATGGCCGCTTCACCTAATGCATGATAAAGAATGTCCATAGCTACAACCTCACCAAATTTCGGCTCTCTATGAATAAATATGGCTGATTTAAAGCCATTTGAAAGTAGCGTTGGTGGTCATCTTGGATTTTACAGTATTTTTAATGTTTTGCTTTGTCGGCCATCTTGGATTTTTGATTTGGATTCCGTACATGATAGAGGATTCCCTCAGCTACAACC
Organism: Garcialebias charrua; assembly: GCA_038048925.1. NCBI lineage: Eukaryota > Metazoa > Chordata > Actinopteri > Cyprinodontiformes > Rivulidae > Garcialebias > Garcialebias charrua. The sequence goes on from JBBPBX010060040.1 coordinate 20,199, forward strand.
TCACCAAATTTCGGCTCTCTATGTATAATGATGGCTGAGTTAAAGCATTTGAAAGTAGCGTTGGCGGCCATCTTGGATTTTACAGTATTTTTAATGTTTTGCTTTGTCTGCCATCTTGGATTTTTGATTTGGATTCCGTACATGATAGAGGATTCCCTCAGCTACAACCTCACCAAATTTCAGCTCTCTATGAATAAAGATGGCTGAGTTAAAGCCATTTGAATGTAGCGTTGGCGGCCATCTTGGATTTTTACAGTTTTTTAATGTTTTACTTTGTCGGCCATCTTGGATTTTTGATTTGGATTCCGTACATGATAGATACTGTCCTCAGCTACAACCTCACCAAATTTCGGCTCTCTATGTATAATGATGGCTGAGTTAAAGCCATTTGAAAGTAGCGTTGGCGGCCATCTTGGATTTTTGATTTTGATATAGCAGTTGATAGGAAACACTCTCAGCTATCACTACACCAAGTTTCAGCTCAATATCACTAAAATTGACCATTTTATAGTATTTTTAATTTTTGCATTGTCGGCCATCTTGGATTTTTTTTTTGGATTCTATACATGATAGATAATGTCCTCAGCTACAACCTCACCAAATTTCAGCTCTCTATGTATAAAGATGGCCGAGTTATAACCATTTGAAAGTAGCGTTGGCGGCCATCAGCTGAAATTGGTCAAAAACAGCTGAATATTATCTAAAACAGCAGAAATAGGCTTAAATTAGCAGCAGGATTTAGTAAGAGCTTAATTGGGAATAATCTGAAACATCTTAAACAATCTGAAATCTGAAATAATCTGAAATAAGCAAAAAAAAGTGGAAATTATCTGAAAAAAGCTAAAGATAGCATAAACAGCTGAATATTATCTAAAATAGCAGAAATAAGCTTAAATTATCTGAAGTAATTAGAAATAGCATAATTGTGAATAATCTGAAATATCTGAAACAATCTGAAATCTGAAAAAATCTGAACTAAGCAGAAATAAGCAAAATAAAATTGAAATTATCTGAAAAAAGCTTAAGATAGCAAAAACAGCTGAATATTATCTGAAATAGCAGAAAGAAGCTTAAAAGTCTTAGAAATTAGTAGAGAGAGTACAGTTTTGCAGAATTATGCTGGAAAAAGTTGAAATGAGTTCAAATAATGTGGAATTTGTTGAAACAAGCCTAAATTAGCATTAAAACAGCTTAATAGTAGCTAAAATAGCAGAAGAAGCTGAAACTAGCAGAAATAAGCACAAAGCAGCATAATCTGAATAATCTAAAATATCTGAAACAATCTGAAATCTGAAAAAATCTGAACTAAGCAGAAATAAGCAAAATAAAGTTGAAATTATCTGAAAAAAGCTTAAGATAGCAAAAACAG
>JBBPBX010060041.1:0-21567 GCA_038048925.1 Garcialebias charrua
GGATCACCTGTACTTTACAGTGGGTTGTGGTGAACCGTGTAAAAAAAGTACAATTTTGTTTTAGAAATATGTACAAGTTTGTAATGTTAATGTTTTATAATATGTAAATATGTCATCTCAGACTGAGGAACTCTTTCGTCGCTCGTAAGTCGGGGATCACCTGTACTTTACAGTGGGTTGTGGTGAACCCTGTAAAAAAAGTACAATTTTGTTTTAGAAATATGTACAAGTTTGTAATGTTAATGTTTTATAATATGTAAATATGTCATCTCAGAAGTCTTTCATCGCTCATAAGTCAGGGATCACCTGTACTTTACATTGGGTTGTGATTAACCCTGCAGAAAAAGTAAAATTTTGTTTTAGAAATATGTACAAGTTTGTAATGTTAATGTTTTATAAAATGTAAATATGTCATCTCAGACTGAGGAACTCTTTCGTCGCTCGTAAGTCGGGGATCCCCTGTACTTTACATTAGGTTGTGATTAACCCTGCAGAAAAAGTAAAATTTTGTTTTAGAAATATGTATATAATGTTAATATGTTTTATAATAATGTAAATATGTCAACAGAATTTAAGTTTTTATTTTATTTTATTTGAAACATTTAAGTTTTATTTTATTTTAAACATTTGAAGATTTGTTAGTGAATATAAATAAAGTATGTGCCTAATTTGTTTAATAAAATCAGTTCAAAAAACTGTTCTCCTAATGCAGTGTCCTGTCACATTTGTGTGTTTTATGTTAATTTTATGTTAAGTAGGCGGAGTTTAAATGTCCCTTTAAAGACCCCATAATGCATGTTTGTCCTCCTGTCACATTTGTGTGTTTTATGTTAATTTTATGTTAAGTAGGCGGAGTTTAAATGTCCCTTTAAAGACCCCATAATGCATGTTTGTCCTCATAAACCACATTTTTTGACGTCCTTGTAAACCACACTGGAGTCTGGGTGGTAAAACGTGCTGTGAAGCTCCTATCGGAAAGCTAAAGTGACCCAAATTTTTTTCAAAATTTTTAGAGTGCTCTGAGCTTGGTCCCAGGTCGCTAGGACCTCGGGAAGGGGTAGACCCCGTATTACACCTTCGGGCGGGTTTGGCGAAAAAGTCCGGCTAAACCACATTGACAAACCTGTGTGTGTGTGTGTGTGTGTGTGTGTGTGTGTGTGTGTGTGTGTGTGTGTGTGTGTGTGTGTGTGTACATTGGGATTGCTCGCACAGGGCGCCAAATAGGCTAGGACCGCCACTGATATCTACAATAGATGGCAACCTATAAACTATTATTATTTTGTGAGATTGATACCAAATCTGATCATTACAATTCAAAATCATATTTCCATGTGTGCTAGACATTTTGTTAAACATATACAGCAGTGTGCTGAGTTTAACAGCTCTGCAAAGCCCTCCAGATTTTATTTAAAAAATTGGTCCGATCCTCAGGCTTTAAGTCCGTGATGAGCCAATCTGATGTGTGATCTGTGCTCCCTAAGCCAAACAACACAAAGTGAACTTGAGGGTAGCGAGTGAGGCAGAGCAGAAAGAAGACAAAAACAGAGGAAGCTGGCAGTCTGATAAGACTGGCTCAGGGCAAACTGACACTGGAACAACGAGGCTCCTCATACAAGGACTTTCAGCTCAGTGACACGAGACTATTAATTATAGTGCTAAAAGTGAATAATCAGAGTAAAATAAAATTAACTATGCTTTTATTTTAAAAAGATAAACATTCCTCTCCTTGCCTTCATCAGCCGGAGGAGCCTTGTGATTTTTGCACATGGAACCAGTAGAGGGCGCTGTGCAGATGCAGCTGAACCAGATCTAATATCAAACTGAGCTCTGGGATTGAGCTTCAGGTCAGAGGCTGAGCATGTGTTTCCCTCCTTTCCCTGCTCATCTGGAAGCCTCTTGGATGAGCTGCTGTCAGACAGAAGGCTGAATAATTAGGATGTTTTCAGAGAGCGCCGGTCCTCCCACATGTAGCGGTGCACGGCTGAATGACAGATTCAGATCATGGGACTTACACACAAAAGGAAATGTATGCAGAGGTGAAACATTACCCAGTGTTTACTCCTTCCTGTCAAAGGGCGTCTATCACAACACCTTGAGAGAAAAGCTCTTTTTGAAATTCCCACTGCTGGTGTGATTCTTACAAAAACACACTCAGGTATTCTTATCACCTGCTGCCAAAGCCAAGGGGCGATAATGTTCATACCTGTGTCTGTTTGTTAGTTAATATCTCATGAACCACTGCACAGATTTTAATGAAACTCTCAGAAATTAATCTTTGGATGTGCATCTGTAGCTGATCTAATTTTATTTATTTATTTTAATGAACTATCTCAAAACTCTTGCAAGCATGTAAAAGTGTTTATATTTCATCACAAATCCACCTTCATTATTTATCTATACTGTATTTGTTTTTGTTTTTTTTGGTTCCTTGAATTGAATTTTATTTTGGTGGTGCAACTTTTATTTTCTTGCTCCCTGTTGCTACATCATATCCTGTGTACATGTATTCCCGCTCCTTTTCCTTAGTTCGCGCTGAGCAGCGCTCAGGAGAGGTGTGTGTGTGGGGCAGCCAGAGCACAAGAACTGCTGTGCTGAGAGTATTTTTGTTCTAAACAGGAATAAACTGATCCAGACCTGATACCAGTGTGATGACTTCTAATTTCCTAACCTGCTACATCTGGTGCCGTGACCCGGATGCCTAGATCAGCCGCTGCCGATCACCGAGGTTCTGCTGTGTGCTTGGAACATCGAACGCTCAAGTTGGTGGACTAGTGGGTTTTGTTGGGCTCCATTTTGGTTGTCATTCTGTAACTGTAACTGTTTCTAAAAACAAAACTGCATCACAAGGGTTAAGGTTAATAATATCAAGAAGAAGAAAAAAACGTGTCTGCTACCATCTGCATATTTACCTTTTTACTAAGGAACATTTTACAGCAAGATTGTTTTCTGTGTTTTGTTTTGTACACTATGGCAGAGAAAAATCAAAAAACATATGATGTATTTTCCTCCCCTGTTGGGAGAGGGAGGGGTTTACTTAGTCCGGGGAAAACTTTTGTTAACGACACTCCAAGAGCTACCTCTAAAATGCAGTTTGTATTGGATGATGGTAGAGACAAACATGAACCATCACATTCAACACCCACTGATTCCAGTGAGCACACCACTACACATCAGTTACGTGAACTTATTGGAGAATTAGGAAGTCAAATCGGCGAATCCATAGCTAGCCGCTTCCTAGCCTGCCAGCCAGCTCTTGGCTCACAGGCTCTTCCCAATAAATCACTTAGAGCTGAATCATTCACAGCAACTGCAGACGCCTCCCAAATAAGTCTCATAGTCAGACCTGATATTAAAGACCCATCCATGTTTCGTGGAGATGGCACAGACAAGTACTCCATTCACGAGTGGATAGATACAGTTGACGTGTACTTGCAGAAACGAGACCTCCCACCCTGTGAACAAGCAGAGGAAGTTTTAAACCATCTCTGTGGCAAAGCTAAAAGTATTGTCAAAGTGGGCCTGAAGAGTAGCTCAATCGGCAACATCCCAGTAGCACCAGAGACAGTATACAATATTCTGAGGCGCTACTTCAGTGATACTCCCAGCTCGTGTCTACCTTTGGCCGATTTCTACGCCACCCAGCCGAAAGCTAAAGAAACGCTTGTTGACTATTGGATCAGATTAAACACTGCTGCAGAAGTGGCAGACAGGCATCTGAAGTGCCAGGGGGGTAAAATGGATAACATGGACTCTGAAATAGCCATGATGTTTGTCAGAAATTGCCCAGACCCCAACCTTGCTAGTGTCTTTAAATGCAAGCCTACAAGTAAATGGTCTCTGGCTGATGTGCAAGAAGCTATTGACGAGCATCAGAGGGAGTGCCAAGCTAAAAAAACAACCACAACCCTGACCAATGCACATGCCCTCCGTGTGGCTACTGCCGTAACAGTCAGTGAACCTTTAGAGTATGACGCAGAGTACACCAATGTAAATACAACCAAGCTATCTGAACCTGTTAAACCAAGTACAGCTGTTGTTTCAGAGTCAAGTGCTTTAGAGAGAGTACTTAGCATGCTAGAAAGAGTACTAGAGCGTACAAACCAGACTGCTCTTTCTGCTGCCCGACCAGAGACTGCTCCATTCAGCTATGGTTCCCCCTGCAGGGTCTGTAGACAAACTTCACATTCCACACGTACACATTGTATGAGAGAGAAAAGATGTCTGGAATGTTTAGAGATTGGGCATCAAAGAAAGGACTGTCCCAAGGGGTCTTCAAATCGACCAGGCAACACTTCACCGCATCAGGGAAACTAACGCACTCACATGAGGGAGGGGGCAGTGTGAGTGATAGAGACAGAACCCTCAAACTTGAAGATGACGCACAGACCATATACGCCGAGTGTGTAAATTCCTCTCCATCTAACACTGTTGTTCTATTCCAGAACATAAATAGGCTTGATAAGGCTGACAGTCTGTTCTATACAGATGTTGAAGTGGAGAATAAAGTGTCGTTGAAAGCCTTGCTCGACACTGGCTCAATGACATGTACCATCAGTGAAGAAGCTGAACAAATGTTAATCTGCACAGATTCAGTCTCCTTGTCTAAGGATATATGCCCTGACATCACACTTGTTGGTTGTGGTGGAATGAAAGTTAAGCCTAAATGCATTTATGACCTAAAAATGAAAGTGTATGGTTGCAGCTTCAGAGTCCCTGCACTGGTTGTTCCTGGGCAACAAGATGAAATAATTCTAGGAACAAACGCTATCAAGTACCTACTTAAACAGTTTAAACAATCTAAACAGTTTTGGCAGGTTTTGAGTAAGCCTGATTCAGAAGAAGCACCTGAAATAATGCAATTCCTCAACATGCTGTCTGGCATTAAAAGGTGGAACGGCGAAACTATCCCTGATGTTATTGGGACAGCCAAGTTAATGCAGGCCGTTACTCTTCTACCCAGGCAGGAGCATTTAGTTTGGAGCAAGCTGCCAGCAACTTCATCCTGTTCTGAAGGCAGCGCTGTCTTGATAGAACCAGTCAAAGCAATGATTCACAAGAATGACATAATGGTTTGTAGGTCTATTGCCACTATGAATGGTGAGAGATTGGTTCCAGTCAGAGTCCTAAATACTTCAAGCAAGCCAGTAACTCTGAGGCGCAATACGAAGGTGGCGCAGGTGTCAGCTTGCATTGCTGTGGAGGATCTGGATGAGACCTTTGAGCTGACTGAAGCTAACTCAAACTCATTTGAGGTAAAAAACCAGGCAATGCATATTGAACCGACTAATGACACACAAGACTCTGACTCATCGGATTACCAAGAGACCCTGCTTAAACTTGGACTTGAGAGTTTGGACATTAAATCCTGTGAGGTGTCAGACTACTGGAAGGGCCAGCTGTTGCAACTTGTCCAAAAGTATGAAGTTGTATTCTCAAAAACTAAACTTGACTGCGGCTCAGCAAAAGATGTTGTTCATAGGATCCATCTGTCTGACACGCGACCCTTCAGGCTCCCATACCGTCGTGTACCACCTGGGCATTACCATAAACTCAGACAGGTGCTCTCTGAGATGGAAGAACTCGAGATAATCCGCAAGTCAAAGAGTGAATGGGCATCACCGCTGGTCCTTGTGTGGAAAAAGAATGGGGACCTTAGGATCTGTGTAGATTACCGATGGTTAAATGCTCGCACAATAAAGGACGCTCATCCTTTACCACACCAAGCAGACTGTCTCGCAGCCCTGGGTGGCAGCACTATATTTAGTGCCATGGATCTCACCTCCGGCTTCTATAATATTGCTGTGGCTGAAGAGGACAGGAAGTTGACGGCTTTCACAACACCCATGGGTCTTTATGAGTTCAATCGCCTGCCCCAAGGATTGTGCAATAGTCCGGCCAGCTTTATGCGACTAATGATGAGTATATTTGGAGATCAAAACTTCCTGACCCTTCTCTGTTACTTGGATGATGTGCTAGTCTATGCATCCAATGAGGCCGAGGCTTTGAGAAGGTTGGAAATGGTCTTCAGCAGATTGAGAGACCATGGACTAAAGTTAGCCCCTAAAAAATGTCAGTTTCTTAGAAGGAGCGTAAAGTTCCTTGGACACGTTGTGGACAGTAATGGCGTCTCGACTGATCCAGACAAGGTCAAGGTTATAACATCAATGACTGTTACGGACCTTATGATGGAGGATGGAGTGACACCTTCTCAAAAGAAAATCAAATCATTCTTGGGCATGATAATGTACTATCAGCAGTTCATTCAAGACTGTTCCAGACTAGCCAAACCCCTTTTTGCTCTTACAGCTGCCCCAAGAGGGAAGAAAAGCAACCCTCGTGGTGCCGCTTCATTCAAGAAACTGCATTCAAGTGATTGGAAGCAAGAACATGAAAACTCATTTGAGCTGCTGAAGTCTGCACTTTTGAAATCTGTGGCTCTTGCCCATCCTGACTTTAACAAACCGTTCATTCTCTCAACTGATGCCTCTACTGATGGACTCGGGGCTGTGCTATCCCAGGTTCAGGAAGGGGAAAGCAAAGCCCGACCGGTCGCTTTCGCTAGTAAAGCACTAACCCGTGCACAGAGCAAATACCCTGCCCATCGGTTAGAGTTCCTTGCACTCAAATGGTCGGTTTGTGATAAGTTTAGTCATTGGCTCAAGGGACACACATTCACTGTTTGGACGGATAACAACCCTTTGACGTATATCCTCACTAAGCCTAAGCTTGACGCATGCGAGCAAAGATGGGTGGCAAAGTTATCCCCTTACAGCTTCAGCATCCAATACATACCTGGAAGAAAAAATGTAGTCGCCGACGCTTTGAGCAGACAACCATTCATCAAGAACAACGTTTCCCAAAGGCTGGTGGCCGAGTCCTATGGAGCCTTATTGGAGGAGTCACAACAAGTGAGGCAAGACGCAGTTCAGGAGGTCTTTAGGGTCAGTACCGACCATCAAGGGGATGAATACTTCCAGTCTCTCCAACGCCCAGAACATCAATCGCTGAGTGAAGAAGAGGTATCTGCAGTTCTGCTGGGACACGCAAAGTGGGACCTCAGTCACGAGCAAAGGGTGTTGACTTGGCTGGCTCAAGACATAGAAGGACTGGTGCCGGCTGGTTCCATACCCCTACCTATGTTCTCCCTTCAGTCCTTACAGGAGGCACAACAAAATGACCCCATAATATCTCAGGTCATCCCGTTCGTCATGCGGGGCAGGCGGCCATCCAGGAGAGAAAAACCTAACTTGCTGCCAAAAGCTTTGAAGCTTCTGAAACAGTGGGAGAAGCTAAGGATGCTTGATAACATTTTATATAGGGTGTGTAAAGATCTAATCACTGGTAGGAAACGACACCAGTTTGTAACTCCCTTGTCTCTGATAGGCCAAGCACTCCATGGCGTCCATAATGAGGCTGGACACCAAGGCCAACACCGGACCTTACACTTGGCCAGGCAACGATTCTTTTGGCTCAGTATGGAGCGCAACGTCCGTGAGTACGTCAAATGCTGCAAACGTTGTGTTGTGAGTAAAACCCCTGAACCCGAAGGTCGAGCTCCTCTAGAGAGCATAAAAACAACAAGCCCTCTGGAGTTGGTGTGCCTCGACTTCTGGTCTGCAGAAGACGCAAGGGGTCGGACCGTTGATGTGTTGGTGGTAACCGACCATTTTACCAAGATGGCCCACGCTTTCCAGTGCCCTGATCAGACTGCCAAACAAGTGGCCCGTAAGCTATGGGACAGGTACTTCTGTATTTATGGCTTTCCTCAAAGAATCCATTCGGACCAGGGGGCAAACTTTGAAAGTCAATTGATTCAAGAGCTGCTGCAGGTGGCAGGAGTAAAAAAATCGAGGACCACTCCATATCATCCAATGGGCAACGGCCAGACTGAAAGGTTTAACAGAACCCTTGGAAATATGATCAGAACCTTGCCACCACGGGATAAGTGCCAGTGGCCACAGATGTTACAAACATTGACTTTTGCTTACAATTGCACCGCCCATGAGTCAACTGGCTATGCGCCTTTTTATTTGATGTTCGGCCGAACTCCTCGCCTCCCAGTAGATGTCATGTTTCACAATGTGGAGAGGGATAATGAAGTCACTGATTACCACAGCTACATCAAAAGAGTCAGAGAGGATCTTAAAGAGGCTTTAGCTGCTGCTCAGGCTAATGCTCACTCCAGCCAGCAACGTCAGGCTCGGTTGTACAATCTAAAAGCAAGGGGCACGGACATAGCTGAAGGGGACCAAGTACTCTTGGCTAATAAGGGGGAACGTGGCTGTAGGAAGCTTGCAGACAAGTGGTCCTCTAACATCTACATTGTTGTGTCTCGTGATCCCAAATGCCATACTTACCGCATCAAAGACTTAGCAACTGGACAAGAGAAAGTAGTCCATCGCAACTTACTCCTGTCAGCAAACTTTCTGCCCCTTGAGTTGGACAAGGACCAAGAGTCAGTGTTTTCTTCTGACATCACCCTGGATCCAAGTACTGTTAACGATGGTGACCAGGATGTTTCAGTTGTGTATTCGGGGAGTAATGAAGTGGACCGCACTGCTGACTGGGTGGCCAATACGGTTTCCTCAAACCCTGAGGACCTTCAGGACGATGAAAGTTGTGACAGGAGACTTCAAACAGAAGCAAGTGATGCTGGAAGTCTTGGGGAAGATGAAAAAGACACCGCAGAGTGCCCAGACTCGTCGTATAATCAGCCAGAAGCCGACGAAGAAGCAGTTGGTATAAGTCCTGGTAGGCCAACAACTGATGCTCTAAGTCTTGTCAGATCCAGGGCTGGCAGAATAATCAAACCAGTTAACAGACTGATACAGAACATGACACAAAGGAACACACAGACACGTAATGCAGTCTCTGAGTTTGCAAGGAGTTTATTTATGTAAGAGTAATCAAGTTTTGCTTGTGAATGGACTGGAGTATGGTAGTATTGTACACCATAAATAAACCAATGCCCATTAGTTAAAGTGTATGGGAGGGTAACAGCCACTGACTGTGGGGTTGTGTTTACGGCACAATCTTATAGCAAGCAGATATTGTTGAGTCTGGCCAACTTTCCAATGTTGCTTTTCCTTTTGCAGAGGAAGACTTTCAATGTTGCACAGGTGTATGTGGTCACTGTCTGTCAGATGGCAAAAATGTTATTCTGTGTCTAGTCTCGATTAATGTTGGGACGGTTTTGAGAAGTTCAGGGGGAAGTATGTAGCTGATCTAATTTTATTTATTTATTTTAATGAACTATCTCAAAACTCTTGCAAGCATGTAAAAGTGTTTATATTTCATCACAAATCCACCTTCATTATTTATCTATACTGTATTTGTTTTTGTTTTTTTTGGTTCCTTGAATTGAATTTTATTTTGGTGGTGCAGCTTTTATTTTCTTGCTCCCTGTTGCTACATCATATCCTGTGTACATGTATTCCCGCTCCTTTTCCTTAGTTCGCGCTGAGCAGCGCTCAGGAGAGGTGTGTGTGTGGGGCAGCCAGAGCACAAGAACTGCTGTGCTGAGAGTATTTTTGTTCTAAACAGGAATAAACTGATCCAGACCTGATACCAGTGTGATGACTTCTAATTTCCTAACCTGCTACACATCATTTGATTTACTTTTGGGGTTAACCCTGTTCAATATGGCCGCCACAGCCAACTGAACTTGGGAAATAACTGTATTCAACCAGTTTTCCCAGAAACTGAGCTCAAATTTGATGTTGATTCAGCAAAGCATATTCCCCAACGCATGTTTTGAGCAACACGCATTGCATAATATTTTTTCTTCAAACTTCAGCAAAGATTGAGTCAACACAGTTAGTACCTCGGTTGTTGCGTGGAATTTGTACCCTGAAGCCCTGCGATAAGTGAAAAATCGCAAATTATAAATTATTATTAATTGTAGTGGACCTGACCGTGGTCTACTGAGATGCAGGGATACGCCTTTGTCTCTTTGAACTGTTCCAGTGATACCTTTTACTGATCCTCTCAGTAAAACAGACATTAACACAGTTTATTCCATTTAGTTTGATTCTAAGAACATAATCCTCACAAGAGACAATTTCTACTCTTTTAATTTTGTTCTAATTCAAATGTATTCAACAGAATAACCTTCTGTCATTTTTATGATCATTTGTTATTTGCATGAGCAGTGTATTCTTAATATGTGAATGATCATTACTATGCTGGTATATTTTTTCTCTGTCTTAGTCAAGAACTATGCCTAAAGTCAAAGTAGATGTCAGAGTGGCCTGTTAGTTTTGTTTAGAAATGGACAGACAGCTTAATTGAGTCATAGACATAAGCGTTGGCTCTGTCTCATCTTCATTCTAAAACACTTTTTTCTGTTTCTTAAAACAATCCTTCACTCCTCTGAACTCTCTGACCTGACCAAGTTTCCTACCTCCCTGGTTGTTGACCAATGAACGGAGTGGAAACTCTGACGTTTTTTCATTCATTCATTCATTCAACCTTTATTTATACAGGCTAGCCTCGTTGAGCCACGGGGACTCATTTACAAGAGGGACCTGTTTCACTCACACCCAGGGTCAATTTAGAGTTACCAATCAGCCTAACATGCACGTTTTTTGACTGTGGGAGGAAACCGGAGCACCCGGAGAAAACCCACGCATGCACGGAGAGAACATGCAAACTCCACCCAGAAAGGCCCCCAGACCGGGATTTGAACCTGGGACCTGCTCGCTGAGAGGCAGCAGCTCTACCAGTTGTGCCACCGTGCTGCCCAGATAAAATACGTTAAAGGTATTGTGTGACATGATGTTGGAAATTTGCATATTTGTCACAACATATATATCATATCATTCAGCTCTGTTCGTTTTTTCAAAATAAATTATAAATATATTAAAATTTCATTCCAAGTTATGGTATTTTTTTCTCTGGGACATGCCCCTAAAGATCTGCGCATTTCCGTAATACGTCATCAGTGACGTGACAACGGGCAGAAGGCAGAGCCTTGCCCGTTTGTCTGGTGTTTTTTAACTGCTTGCCATACACATTCATTTCCTGAAGGATCGCCTCTTTTTTTGTGTAACTTGAAAAATGCCGTCACGTTGTAGCACATTTGGGTGTTCTAATATCGCTAGTGAACAAGTGAGCCTTCACAAATTTCCAAAAGATGAGAAACTTCGACAAGAATGGACCAGATAAGGACCGGTGGGTTCCTACTAAGAGTCATATGTCTGCGGCGATCATTTTACTGCCAATTGTTTTCAGGACCTGGTATAAAAGAATCTTTAGGATTACCAGTAAGATTCAGAAGACTTTTAAAACCGGATGCTATTCCTACTATTTTTAAAAGAAAATCTACAGAAGAAAGTCCCACAGCTACCACGTCAAAACAATGCTGGCAAGCTACCATCGGAAAACTGTCCAGGAGATGAGTAAGTCTTTGTGTAAACATAATTGGAGGTGTGTAGAGTTTTATATGATAAACTATATATTTTACGTGAGTTCATGTTGTTTTACTTTATACACTTTGAGTGTATAAAGCCAATTATCACGGCAGATTCTTCATGTTCGCTGCTAACAAGCTAGCCGAATCAGTAGCACACACACTTTTCTAATAATGTCTTTTTAAATTATGTCTGTGCGATCAAGTAACATCAGTAAGTTTTTTTTATTCAGGGAGGGTTTATTAATGAGAGTTTTGGATGATTTACTGTCTTTAAATGATAGATCTCAGACGTGACCGGGACTAAGCCGAGATAGCTGCTAACACACTAGCTGAGATACAGGCCACGTTGCTATTTATGTATTTTTAAATTATGTCTGCGCGATCAAGTAACATCAGGAAGTTTATTTATTCAGGGAGGGTTTATTAATGAGAGTTTTGGATGATTTACTGTTTTAAAATGATAGATCTCAAACTCAATCGGACATGCTCCACCATTATTATTTAAATGCGCGTTGGAGCGTGCCTTCCCGTTGTCACGTCACATGACGTTTTGTGGAAATGAGCGGATTTTTAGGGGTGTGTCCCAGAGAAAAAACTAACATAACTTGGAATGAAATTTTAATATATTTATAATTTATTTTGCAAAAATGAACAGAGCTGAATGATAGAATAGAACAGAATATATCTTTTTTGGCATCGTCGTTGTACCGGGGCACAAAACATTGCAATTGGCGCACGCACCATCCTTAAGAGGGGACGTGCGTACGGAAGCCGCAGCAGAAATTAATCCGCGCCGCCAAACAATCAGATATGGAAAAAAAGGAAGGTTACAATAGGATAATCATTGGTATTCAAAAAAGAATCTATCACATTTTGTCTTAGGACATTCTATGATACAGTCAAAAAACTCTACCAGCTCAAGCACAGATAAGACAAATCACATGTTGCATTTTGGTGGCGGAGCAGTGAGATAAGTCTGTGAGCAATCGTCCAGATAGAGCACAGTTCTGCAGATGGACTCAGCCGCTCATCTGAATGCACACAGAGAGCTCTCGGGGGGGGACAGTTCTTTCCAGTAGCTTCAGACTCCAGGAGAGATTTGCAGTCAGCCTTTGTTCAAGGTTACTTGGGGTGTCCCGATTAGATTAGTTGATTTATTTATTTTTCAGGGCAGGCTACAGTGTACTTTTACTGTTTAGCCTTGAGTCCAGGTGCTGTCTGAGTCCAATTCGACCAAATTATGTGAGTTTTCATTCAACCCGAGCTACAGGTCTCCCTCTCCTCCCTGATGTAGCCCGCTCGGCTGTAAATGAGTCCCAAACTGCACCGCAGGTCTGCAGTCGTCCACGACCGTTCCCATCGTGCGATTCAGCTCGAACAACAGCTGGTTCATTGAGGTCACGGCTCGGATCAAAGAGTCGTTCTGAACAGGAAGTTTCGACAGCGTGTTGATCGCCACGGAAGTCTTCCTTAGTTTCCAGTAGCAGAAGCCAAAGAGCAGCGCACCTGCTACCATAAATCCAATTATCCACATATCTTCCACGTCCTCGACCGAAAGAACGGTCAGACACATAATTTTCCACTCTTCCCACGAATCCATGATATACCCGGCCGCATGTGTGTCGAGGGGGCACGCCGGTTCTCCTGGTCCGGAGCGCTTCGTGGAAAAAAAATTATCGATAGAGGAGACAACCCACGCGATTAAATCCATGTTCCAAATTGCTTCGAGTGAGCACTGAAGAGTTGCAGACGAGACAAAGAGCAAAAGCAGGGAGGAGGAAAACTTAAGGGCAGGAGAGGAGCAGAGAAGCGACCTGCTTTGCTAAGAGCCGGAAGTAGATATGATATAAGATATATATGTTCTGACAAATATGCAAATTTCCAACATCATGTCACAATACCTTTAAGTTCTCCTTAAAAGTCTCATTTCCTGTTTCTCTTTAGTCTGAATGGAGAGTAAGAGCTATCATGTTCTCTCTCCCAAAAGCTGGTGAACGGAGTCGGACGTCAAGGACCCGTTACATCAACAAGGTTTCACCGCACATCTGCTGTTGAAACCAGAACCGAGCGTTAAGCTCCACTTTCAAAGAAAATTCCTTTGAGGAACATTTTATTTTGAAACCAATCAGGAAGTGCCACTATTTCTGCCGGAGAAGGCAGACATCAACGAGACGTTGAATCAGTAAACACGCTGAAGTTCAACTGGACTTTACCGAATCCACGATCCGTTTTATGTCCAAGGCTGCTTCTCAACTCTTACCAGAACCGAGACTGAACGTCTGAACAGGTAAAGAGTCGCTGATTGTTTACTGGAGCGTGCGATTGAGTCTAGCTGGATTTCGTTTGGAAGAGTGTCAGTCTGGTTGTAAACTCAAAATAAATCTCTCAAACTTTTTACTCTATGTCTTCTTCTCCTTTTCTTAAAAACCTTGCCCATCCTAAGCTGGTAACTAAATTTTAAGAAATAAGAACCTTCAGATATAAGTAATATGTCACCTTATTTACTTGTTTCAGTTGTCCACAATTAATCTGCTGACAAGTTAATTTGCAAGAAATTTAAATCAGTCAATCAAGTGTACATGATGTTAATTTTAGTTGATTTATTTTAAATAAAAGGCAGTGCCTCTGGTATACCAACTATAATTAACGTTTCCATTGTCACTTTATGGTTTACTGTCCATCATTCATGATCACAGTTTATGTTACTCCTGAAAAGAAAGAGAATCCGTTGAATTATGGTTCTGAACTGAATAAGTAATCAATTAAGGTAAAAGTGTGTCAGTTCAACACTGACCATGTACCCTTGCATAATCATCATCCTATAAAGACATTTTAAACCCTTCCAACACTCTTGTAATATTTTAAACAATGTTTCTAAACTCTAAACGTTCTAAAAGACACAGAATGTCATGATTTCAGCTCCCTGCCTTCTCTGCTCTTTGCCATCTGCAAGGGCTCTTGGCCACGCCCACCTCTCAGCTCTGGAGAACAGCCGATCAGCTGCAGCAGGAAGTTTCATGGGCTGCACAAAGATGCAGCAAGTGCTAAATCCTTTAAAACAATTTACTTTAAATAAAACTTTCATGCCGATCTTGCAGCTCATCCATTAATCAACCAGTTGTGGGTCATGTCCAATCTTATTTTGAAAAAGCGCAATGGAGTCCATGATAAACAAACCGCAAAGTAGTGAGGGACTACTGTATTCACAAGGTTTGACTTAAACAGCTCCAACTCTGCTCTTTTTTTAATTTAAGTTTAAATCTTTAGCATGCAGACAATATTATATCAAGAAATGCTAGACCTTGAGTTAGTGTTCAAAAGTAAATTTTGTGATTCTTCCCAAAATGTCTCACCTGTGTCTGTGCCAAATTGGTTCTTGTTTTTACCTGGCTTTGACAGGCATATGTTGTTTTAAAAAATCCATCTTCTCTGCTTGATCAGGAGCATGTCCGTGATGAGGACCGGTAAGTGCACGCCGGCGGTGCACAAACAATTACACAGTGCAACGGTGCCACAAAAACCTGCCTGCTTTGTGGCAACAGATAAGGAAGCTCCCCGTGCCTGAACAAATGTGCCTGCATGCATGAAAGGCTTCAGAGTGAGGAGCGTGTGCAGGGTAAATATCGCTGCTGGCCTTGGAGCATGTGTACAGAACAATTACATGCTCCATTGTTGTGACAAAAATGGGTCGAGACAGCAACCGTTGCTGCTAATTTAGCCTGAAAGGCCCCAACAGTGTGTGTGTGTGTGTGTGTGTGTGTGTGNGTCTCACTGGATCCTCTCTGTCACCCTCCTGCAGGCTGGGGACTGTGGAGGCTTCAGTGAAAATCTACTGGTTAAACAAGTTCAAGAGTCCAGTTTGGCGTTGTACAGCTTAGTTTAACTTGTCTTTTTGATTTCAGTTTATCCTTCATCTTTTGGGTCCAACAAGACAAGAATATTGTTGCAATACAATTTTTAAACGAGTACGGTGTCAACCAGCTGCTACACACAGAAAACGCTGCTATAAAATAACGATGAACTTATATGATGCATGACATGTGAATTAGAGTGTTATTAGATAAATTCTTAGTTACACCATTTCAGTAAGGAAGAAAATTGAAATAACATGCATACTTAATGAACCTATTTTGAATCTGCTTAATTTGCCTTTAATGGATGGTTATGTGCCACAGCACATTATGGGTTGCTATAATTCAACCTTTACTTAAGAAACCTGAGCTTGATACAGGACTTCTGGCCAAGTTTAGACCTATAATCTAACTTTCATCTAAAAAAATTCCAGAGAAAATAATTGCTAATCTATTGTGTGAACCTATGAACAGAAATAAGTTGTATGAAGAGATTCAGTCAGGGTTTAGAACTCATCATATCACTGAAACTATGGGGTGCCGTTTGTAAAGTTACACAGTCAAAAACTAACAGCAATATTTTGGTTTATTTAGCCTTTAGTAAGGAAAAAAAAAGTATGCTGTTATTTTCCAATCAATACTCACAAGCTGGACAGCAGTTTCATGCAGGTGATGTTTACTTTCCAAACCAGACTGGATGAAAAAAAGCGTTAGTTCAAAAAGGATCAGGCAGGCAGGAAGAGGGCAGAATACAGGAACCACCTGCGATTCAACTTCAGATGCAGACAAAGTGGCATAATTTCCAAGAGCCTGGAACTGAAATCTTCGGTCAGCGGGCACCGGGCAGGCAAGATCATTCAGAAGGCACAAACGCAGCTGCTAAATGAATGGGTGAGACAGACCAATTTTACTATTGAGGCCTTGGAGGCCAAAGAAGAGCACATTAAACAAAAACTAACCACATGCCTAGATCAGACCACACAAGTCTGCAAGTGATAGACTGTACAGATCAGACACGCTTAGCACAACATGTAAAGTCCAAGACTCGACAACAAAACAAGTTTAACTTTGTAATAACTCGTCATCAACACCATCACAATTCCAACAACAAGACATGCAGTGTAAGACAACACTCCGGTACACAGTTACATGCCAGGGAGACAGAAAAGTGGGTGAAGAATACAGTATATCTGACAGACAACTCACCCAACTGAAGGCAGAGATTCTTGCCAGGGGACTGAACGTTGCTGTTATACCAACTAGAATTCCTCTGGTGGAGATGATCACAGCCACTGAGTCAGCCATCTGTAACAACAAAATTAAAGAGTTTGAAGCGGAACAACTCAGAATCAAAGTTTCAGCCTGTCTCAGTAATGCCAAACCACCACCTTCCAACATCAGTAGAGAAGAGAGGGATGCACTCACCACTCTTAGCAAGGACAAAAACATAAGAATTCTCCCAGCAGACAAAGGAAGGTGCACAGTGATTTTGAACCAGAAAGACTATCATGAGAAAGTTATGTCACTCCTTAGTGACTTAACCACTTATGAACCGCTGAAAAGAGATCCAGGAAGTGGTTACAAGAAGAAGTTGATAGATTGCCTGAAAATTTTGAAGCAGGACAAGGCTATTGACAATATTCTGTACCACAGACTGTACCCAGGGGAGGCCACGCCAAGTCTGTATGGTTTACCCAAAATCCACAAACAAGCTGTACCTTTAAGACCGATTGTTAGCATGATTAACTGTCTATTTATTTTTTCTCTCACCCCCCTGGCTGCCTGGCGGACATTCTGGGGGTGGGCCGTCGGGGGTTGTCCTGGGATATGGGGGGGTTCGGGGCCTGGGGATTTGCCGTGGGCGGGGCTGGCATTGCGCTCTCCCTAGGGCTGCTTGGGCTCTGGTGTCCTGTTGGCGGGGCGAGGGTTGGGCCGAATCTTGGATGTCGGCTGCTCTCCACCCCAGAATGAATGGGCCTACCTCCTGGGTTTGGGTATGGGCTGCCCCATGTAGGGGGCAGGTACATGTCTTGGACCTAGGGGGTATAGAGGGTGCATCAGGATTATGAATGGAACGTGTCGTTATTGTTTGTCTTTGTGTGAGTGAGGATGAGGGTGGGTCTGAGTGAGTGTGTCTGTGTATGAATGTCTAATTGTCAGGCTGGGATTAGGACTGCCCCCTCTCTGTTACATCTAAGGCTACTTGGTGTCGCGCTCCTACCATGTGTCCTCCGGGTGGGTGTCCTTTTGCCTGCGGGCGGGCTAGGGGACCTTGCTGTCGCCTTCGGGGGTTGGGCACTTGGGCGTGTGTCGGCTCGGCCTGGTGGCTACCTGGTGGGGCTCGGGTCCTCTGGTCCTATCGGGTCAGGGCCTGAGGGGTGGGCGTCCCCCGTGCCCGGGCCTCGGTGTCCGGGCCTGGGGCTACGTCAGTGCAACGGGTTCTTACTGCGGGATCCGGCGGAGGCCTGTGGGCTTGTCGCTGTTGGCCTTCCAGGGGTCATCATGTGTGGTCGCTGGTGGAGCTCGTCCGGTTCTCCCCCTTGGTCGGATCTGGGGAGTGGGCGAGTGGCTTGTCCTGTTCGGGTGGCCCTGGGGACTCTGGGCTCGGGGTCCTTCTTGGGGTCTTGGGCTTTGATCGTCCCTTCGTCTGCCTCGGGCCTTGGGGGGACGGATCTCTGATGCTTCACGGTCGCTACTGAATGTTCTATTGGAGGAACCTTATTCACTTATGCATGCTCACAACCACACACAAATGGATGCAGGGATGTATATGTAGATATCATAGGCAGATATGTAGATGGATATGTGATATGAATGCATATGTATGTATACTGTATATATATATTTGTAGGTATGGGTATGTTTATTTATGGAAATCTACTGCAAGGTCATGAATATTATTAGCCTTTATGCATGTATGTTTTGTTGCTGTGTTCTGTCATGTGCCTTGCAGGATTGCGGACGGAGGTTGGGTGTGTTTGCCTTGTGCTCTTTTTGTGGATAATTGTTGTTTTGTTGTCTTACTTTCTATCTTTCCTTTCTCTCTCTCAAAAAAAAAAGCATGATTAACTCGGTCACCTACAATGTTTCCAAATATCTGAGGAGGTGGAAGGGGCATCGCCCTGCTAAGGCTAGAAAGTTGCTACCTCGTCTGTCATGCCTGGATGGTCCATTCTAACGTTGCCAAGGCAGCCGAACCAAATAAAAAAAAACGGCACCACCGGGACATCATGGAGGGTTCTACGAGATGGCCCAGACAGAGCTGACTGCGCCAACCAGATCTGACGGCAAGCCTGGGCCAAGAAGGGCATCACACACCCACGGTCCCAAGGCCTGAAGCGCCGCCAAAGAGTTTTGGGTCCCGCCAACAACCATGTAACTCCCTCAGGTCCTCATACAATGGAGAGATAGAAAAGGGAGTTGGGGCCCATCCACACTTGAAGAAGGCACATCCAAAGGTGGATTCCTCTAGTGGCAGGAAGGCCAGCTGCAGTTGTCTCTGGGCCATACGCATGACATCCTGCATCGTCATCACCTGACCCACTAGCTGCGGTCCGGGACAAAGAACATGAACCAGTCTCTGACACATAAGATGACTGTTCCTTATCCTCACCTAAAAAGTGAGGGGCAGAAGCAGCCAAGGATAACACATCCTCCTCCACAGCCAGCTCAGGCATGGGTGGGGAGGAGAGTCTGGTCGCTACCCCTGGTTTGGCCCCCAGTTGGCGTGCTTGAAAAAGGGACTTCATCTCGGCCAATTCTGTGGACAGTTGCTCCACTCTCGTAGAGAGACCCTGACCAGACTTGGCCTGCCTCTTTCTAGGAAGAGCCACAGAGGTTGTGGCCTTGGTCTGGCGCTTAGAGCGCCTAAGTGGGGCCTCCTGCCCAGAAGGTGGGAGCTCACTGCCAAGCTCAGGGTGAAACTGGGCCAGCCAAGCCACCCTCACAGCACAAGGCATGAAGGTGCAGTTCATACAGGGGTTCTCTGACAGGGCCTCCAATAGGTGGTCATGTCCAAGGTAGGCAGGGCACAGGTCATGACTATCATCCGCTTGGAGCATGGCACCACAACCCGAGCAGCAGTGGGACACGCACATGTTCCTACTTAGTAAGGAAATGCAATTCAGCAAAGGGCTGGCACCACCAGCTACACCCAGGATACAAGCCTAGTCCGACTATGTGACGTTAGTAAAAGATGATTGGGAGAGGGGGCGCTAATGCTTACCTTCACCAATTAAACAAGGTCAGAACTAGTAAGCCCAGTTCAGCCCAAGCGCTATGATGCTGGTGAGCAATGGTGGTTCCTTATATGGGCGACATGGGCGGCCACTCAGGGCGACCTCCAGCAGGGGACGGCATAACAATGCGCAGTTTAGGAAAAAGAGAAAAGAAGAAGAGGAGAAACGAGCAAAAGATAACGGTAAGAAGAGCTGTGTGTCACCAGGCACGGAGTGGCCGGTCTGAAGATTTCCTGGTGGGATTTGTGGGCTGCAGGGCTGCTGCTCCGTGTTTGTTTATTTTTTAAAATCTTTTACAACTTTTTTTTAACAACACAGAACACCACTACCACGCTGCTCCTTGGCCGCCCCGCCCTTCATTTATTCCCATGTCATCAGTTTATCACTGCAGCAGCTGCAGGGGCTACACCTCCTCAACCCAGGGCACCCCGCCTCCACTTTTAGTTTCGTTTTTGTTACATGCCCGGAGGTGACACGTAAGTGTGGTCAGTGGAAAGATGGAAGGGAGAAAAAGCAAGGGTGGTGCAGAGAAGAGAAGAATTAAAAAGAGAAAGGCTCTGGAAACAGACACGGCTAAATGTACAAACATTGACACATTGTTTCACTCAAACAGCTGCAGTTTGTAAATGAGAACGATGAAACAGGTAAAGACATGATGTTGAACTTTACCTGCAAACCACCGTTCAAGTTAATTATCAAGTCAATGATTTGTGTGGTGTGTGGCATTGTGACACAACATACTGCTATATAATTTAAACAACATTATGATGCGACACTACATAACTGAAACTTTGTCTTGTAGCCCTTAAGAGTCAGGAGCAAGATGCAGCCCCACCATCATGCAGCAGCACAGAGTGGGCATAGGATTATAATAATACTGTATAATGAAGAGTACGAGTCTGGTGAAGACCTAATCTATATGAAAAGTTCCCTGAGATGTTAGATGAGTCAACCCTTTAATGAAACTGGCCATTAAGGTCTGTAAGGTATCAGTGAGCAACACTGCATTCATTTAAGGTTATATTTTGCATTAACATAATTTAGATTTGCCTGAGACCTCTTTGCAAAGATCTGGTTCAGTTACGTAACAGATGAAATATGGGAGTAAAAGTTTAAAGAGTAAAAACCGAGTCTTAATGCTGCAGAGCTCAGTGTCAGCTGTGTTCTGCTGACTAAAGACTCAAACAGCAGCTTTTAATCTCTGCACTTTTCCTTCTGAGCCTGTCTTTAAAGAATGGACCAAATAAGCCTAAACAGCTCGGCTCACAATAAAAACTCATTTGACTGCCAACAATATATACACAGGACGTGTGCACCTTTTGTAACGTGTCAGCATGTTCTTGTTGGTCTGATGATTCATTTTCAGGCTTCTGTATTGCCTTAAAACACCATTTCTGAGCCAAGATATTTACAGGTTGACTTTAAATAACATTTTTACACGTTATGTGACCTGAGGTACAATCACTGTTAACGAGTGAATGGTAGGAGGACCTCAAATTCCCCTTTCTTTAAATATAATAATAATAATAATAATAATAATAATAATGTGTTTGTCTGTCATCTGTGTATGTTTCCCATACACAGACGAAATTCGTCTCTGCATTTAACCCAACCACCCCAGGTGGTGCAGTGAGCAGCCAGAGGGCGCTCGGGGAGCTGGAGAATTAGGTGTGCACTCATAGACACCCCAAGGTGTGTAGTGGCCAGGACGCATGTAAGTTTGTAAGAATTAACAGGCATTTTATTTGGTTCACAAGAGTACAAACAGTGCCCTGGTCCAAGGGCTAGTGTACTCATAATAAAATCTTAAATATAATATTTTACAAGATAAAATTGAGAAAAATAAAACAGAGGGCTTGGCCCTGGGAACCTCTTAGATGCTAAGTAGTTAAAACCTATTTGAATAAATTAGACTGCTTGGGAGAGAAATAAATAGCAGAATAAATACATCTAGGTGTTCCCCAACAGAAACACACACAAGAGCCCTGTGACCACAGCAAAGAAATAAAACTTGCTTCCACTAATCTCTTCAGTCTAATAAAATCAGCTTTGAACTCAGGAACAA
>JBBPBX010060042.1:0-10698 GCA_038048925.1 Garcialebias charrua
TGTAGATAATAATCAAGTTGAACGAGTACATGAAGTTAAATTTTTAGGTGTTGTTTTAGATCATAAACTCAACTGGAAATCTCATATAAAATACATAAAATTAAAACTATGCAAAAGTATTGGACTTCTAAATAAAGTAAAACATGTTTTAGAGCTGTCAACACTACAGACATTATATTATTCATTTGTTTTTCCATATCTGACATACTGTATAGAGGTTTGGGGCAACACATATAAAACCAACACTAAACCGTTATCTGTCATACAAAAGAAAGTTATGAGAATTATTCATAAAGTGGACATCAGAGAACACACAAATAAATTGTTTATTCAATCAAATATCTTGAAACTAAAGGATCTGGTTGATTTAAAAATGTTATTGATTATGTTTAAAGCTAGAAAGAGATTATTGCCATTTAATTTACAAAAGTTCTTTGTCTTAAGCTCTTGTGATAGAACTAACAGAAGGAAGTATGATTTCAAAAGTAAAACTGTGCGTACTACTTTAAAACAAATGTGCATTTCGGTGCATGGAGTAAAACTATGGAACAGTTTGGATGAGGAGTTTAAAAATTGCTCTACAATAAACCAATTCAAGAAACTTTATAAAAAAAGAATGATTAACTCTTATACACTTTTGAGTTGTTAATGGGAACAGTGGCATATTGTTATGTATGTTATTGTTTAGATATTGTTTGCAACTTGTTTTGTTAATTTAATGTTTACGGCCATGACATTTTTGTAATTATTGAGAAAGGGGGCAGGTCTATACAAGATTTTCTTCTTCCTGCTCCCTCTTCACTCGTGTAAATATGTTTGTCAGAGAATGTGTTTGTAAACTGATGATTTTTTAAATCGAGTTAATAAATTGATTGATTGATTGATTGATTGATGCCGCTGCCTCTGCTGCACCGTCCCACGCTCACATGCATGAAGTTTGTTTCAAATTAAAATGTTTCAAAGTTTACGTTCGTGTCATGAACTCTCCTGAAGTCGAGTGTTGGACCCTGGTCCCTGCAGCAAAACCAGAATGTTCTTTGAATCAAATGAACAAGTTTAAACAGTTCCATTTATTTCTTAGAGTTCAGATGTTTCCAGGATGAAGCCATGAGTGCTGTCTACAAACTAAACTGTTTTCTCTCTTTGTGTCTGAGTTTAACTAAACTTTTCTCTCAGTCAATTTAAGATGTTCAGTTGAAACGTTTAAAGACGTGTCTCTGGTTCTGGAGTCTCCAGCTCAAAGTGTATCGTCCAACTCCATAAAACTGTTAGCAAAACATCTCACAACCACCAGACTGACTTTAACCAAAGGAACATTACGATGCAAATCCACATAATTATATTTATGAATGAAGACGATGGCCTCCACATGATCAACCTCAGAAACATGTCTTCAGCTCGGACGTTTTAAAGATATTGAGCTAAAACTTGAGGTGGAAGTAACTGAGAGTCATCCCCAACACACACTCTGAGCACTAACTGATTGACTTGATTGAAAACTTGTTTTAAAACTAAACCATGCAACTTTTAAATACCGGTAAGCAAACAAAGTTGTGATTTATTTAAGCTAAAATTATGATTTTTAGCTGAAATCCCTCAGCTGAAGCTTTTTACCCAAACTGTGTTGATGCCACGAGACAAACTTTTCAAATGTCTGTTCAAATAGGATTTATTAAGCACTAATCTAAAAACAGCGGACCAATTTTATCTGATTCTATTGTATTAATGATGAAATATTTTATTAATATTAATAAAACAGATGAAAAGACCCACTTTGTTTGGTTTAATCATGAAGTTGGTCTTTCCATCGCAGGCGTCTCAGAAGAAAAGCCCGTTTTTATTTGTCTGGCAGGTTTGAGCTCCTTTAACGGATATCTAGTCAAACTCAAGGCCAGAGGGCAAAATATGGCCCTCGATGGCCTCTTATCTGGCCCAGCACATTTTAAAAGTGAAATATTTTTACTGCCTCGTTTTGCATAAAGACTGAGCAGACTTTATTTAATTTATCGTGACAGTTGGACAACTTTGAAACTTTGAAGTTAGAATTAATCTTTTTGGTTTTGATGCAAAAAGAGCGACAGAGAAGAGCGATCAAACTCCTGTTGAGGAAACTGCTGTAATAATAAGTTGTGGTTTTTTAATTTACATAATTTACATGCTCTGCGACTTATTTGTGTATTATATTTTTTTCATATTTATAAACCAACTTTTGGCTGAGATATGACCGTTTTCATTCATTCTGACATTGAAAATATTGAACACTGCCACTTTCAGCCGCTAGATGGCACTCCAGTAGTATGGCATGCCGTTGTATCATGTAATAGGTAAAAGTGGCTATGAATGAAAACAGTGGCTTGCAATAGTCTGCCACCGTCGTCCAGCTCACCTGGAGCAACCGTCAAATCAGTTTCATTTCTCTGCACCGCCCCGACACATGCAGCTGATTTGATCTTTAAAGTGCATTGATTAAAGTTCAACTGAGACACACCTTCACTATAATGTCGAGCAAACAAATAATTGTTTTAAGTGTTAATCTTGTTACATTCTTGTTAAAGTCCTGCCGTGCACACCCCTGCGGCTGCCATTTGGCAGCCAGTTGATTTTTGGCACAACACCGGCCCACATTTCCAGGTGGTCAGCGGTGACGTGTAACGAACGCAACGCGTCAGTGGTGATGATGCGTAATAGATGCGACTTATAGGGCGGAGCTACGTGTCAGTGGTGATGCGTAATAGAGGCGACTTATGGGGCGGAACCACGTGTGCGCTGGAAGATAACCAAGAAAACATGTTTGAGTGGAGTCACTGACTGAAACTTGGTCTGGACATGTTTCTGGTTCTGGTCCCTCTCATCCCTGAGTCTGGATCTGTGTTTTAGACAGAGGAGCTCTGTGCTGAAACATGGGCCGTCTGAAGACCTCCAGCCCTGCTCTGAACCTCCTGGTCCAGAGCAGGGCTGGAGGTTCAGCCTCCGGGTCCAGCCTCTGAAGAATATTCTCATTCCAGCTGTACACAGCGGCTGGAACGTGGCTCCCACGCCCTTCGTAAAGGTGCGTGGGCGAGGAGTAGCTGAAAAATGATCTCTTGACTCGAACTGCGCTTCTTCGAAGGAGAAGCGTAGGAACTTCCTGTGTTTGGAACTATTGGTACGTGCCAACAAACGCCCTGCAGGTCGAGTGACCTGAAAGTCGTTCTGGTTTATGTTTTTCAACAGCTGTTTTATTGCCAGCATGTGAAAACCTCTTCTACACTTGATTTGTTGCAAGTTGACAATTCAAGAGAGGGCCTCAATTCCTTATTCCTCGGAATGAGAAGTAATGGGAATACAAAAATCTGTGTTTTTTTTTTTTCCTCATCTGGAAAATCACTCCCTTTAACAGCAGCTCCTGATCTCTGACCTCAGGGAGGAGTTCTGCTCTGAATCCATCAGCTGTTATTTTTTTTTTTAACTGTATTCCTATGAACGGAGGGGGATTGCAGCAAATTGGAGCGTGTAACCTTTGCACCTGCACGCGTCCATTAATTTGTCAAGAACGCACCGCTCCCTCCATTGCGCATACCTCTCAGAGAGAGGCGGGAGCGCGTGCTCGTGACGCGTCATGCGCGATACGGACATTAACCATTCCAAGGGCTCTACCTACGTCACGTGAGTGACCCCCGGGAGCCCTGGTTGGAAAAGGATGGTTTGATTTCTCAGAGCTGCATAATTAATGTCTGTGTGCTTGCGTTGACAGAAAGCACACTCTGATGCCTGGTACCCACCGGACCCGTGTCGGGCGGCTGAAGCGGCCGGTTTACATTCAAAGTCTATGTGGAGACGCGTCGAGGCACGGCGAACCGTGAAGCGGCGCGTTTTGAGTGATTGAAGCGGCGCGGCGGCACGCTGCAGTTCCTTCCCACGCACGCGCGCGTCCGAAAGCAACCTACGCGTCGAGCTACGTTGAGCCGCCAACGCCATAAAATCCGATCTCTGGTGGTTCGACGCGTCCAGCAAACAGTCGGGAGAGCCTCTGCTATGTGATTACACAACGACAACGGGACTTTTTTTTGACTTTTTAAACTTACCCGATCGAGCGTCCATGAATTGGAACCAAACTCCTATCCACGTTATTCCTACGCCCCATGACGCTTTGCGCGAAATGTGCACACGACTTCCGGTTGACCGGAAACACCGTTTGTTTACATGCGAGTAATACAGTTGAAGACAGTCCAAACTTTGTTGTTTTAGTTCATTAAAAATGTGGGAACACCACTCGTTTTGTTAAAAGAGGAGGGACAAATAAAAAGAAATTACAGATGTTACCTGATCGCGCAGACATAATTTAAAAATACATAAATAGCGAACGCGTTTGCTCCGGCCTCTCGGCTAAGGTTTGTTAGCAGCTATCTCGGCTAAAAATACCGGTCGCGTCTGAGATCTATCGTTTTAAGACAGTAAATCTTCCAAAACTCTCATTAATAAACCCTCCCCGAATAAAAAGATGTTACCTGATCGCGCAGACATAATTTAAAAATACATAAATAGCAACGCGTTTGCTCCTGTCTCTCGGCTAACGTTTGTTAGCAGCTATCTCGGCTAAAAGTCACGGTGTTCTGTAACACCGGTCGCGCCTGACATATATCATTTTAAGACAGTAAATCATCCAAAACTCTCATTAATAAACCCTCCCTGAATAAAAAGAAATTACAGATGTTACCTGATCGCGCAGACACAGCCATAGAGAAGGATGCAGGAACACTCTTTCTTTGTTTTGGGTCCGTGTTGAAAACACTGTTGTTTTAGCCAAAGATTTAGCTTGGTCCGGTTGTTGGTGCAGCCGCGAACAGCACAGCAGGTACCTGAACCCCGGTAGGACATTTCAGTAAACGTTCCGTTTAAACAAAAGCTGTGTTTGCTCCGATAAAATGAATGAAAATAACTTTCAAAAACACCCGCGATCCATACTCCGCCTATGGAATACAGGCACTTCCGGTGTCGGACAGGAAGTACAATGCACATTCGCTTCTACAGTGACACCCCCAAGAATAAGGTGGATAAGAAACGTGGCATTTTAAACAGTTGTTGCTGTCCGCTCAAGCGTTTGATCACCCCAAACATTAAAAAAAACGTTTTAATCTCAACAAAGACTGTCGGAGCTGCAGTAACACAACAACTGACCCGGAAAACGAGCTAGACCCCCTCCCCTCTGCCTCCCCCCAGTGCGCGTCATCAGACGGTCTTCAGTGGCTTTGTGGGAACGTGACAAGCGGGCAAAAGGGGGCGGCAGGAGCGTTCTGACAAGTCCGGTGGGGACCCGGCATTAAACCGGGCGCAGGCGGCGGCTCGCGACCTGTTGTCGTCATCGCGCCTGGCTCTGCTAGCGGGCTCGCAGCTAAAGTAAACACATGCTGATGCGCGGTGTTGACTTGCTGTACGCAGATCGCCGCGTGACCGTCTCTACCCTGCGAGACGGCTGTGAGACTGCAGTGGAGGCAACTACACACCGAGGCAAACATCACTTCTGCCGCACGCAGTCTACCGCATTGGTGGCAGCTCGCGATGTCACCATTGTGCCTCCAGAGGTCCTCCTGGTCCAGAGGTCCTCCTGGTCCAGAGGCTGGAGGTCCTATATATCTGGACCTCCAGCCTCTGGACCAGGAGGTTCTGAGGCTGGACCTCCAGCATCTGAACCAGGAGGTCCAGCCTCTGGATCCAGGTTTGCAGATGTTCATCAGTCCAATGAATCTCATTAGTCACTGATCAGAGCCAGAACTGTGAGTTTACAGGTTCTGTTGGAAAGCAGACCTTCAGCTTCAGTCTTCTGCTCTTCAGCGTGTCTTCAGTGTGTAGTTTTTGAACACAAGAGAACGTGGTCCTGGTCCTCCACCCGTCCACCCCCCAGCCTCTGAAGACCCTCCGTCTGTGGGTTAGTTGAGAATCGTTCACTGCAGATCGCTCTGATTGATCCGAGCTCTGAACTCTGAGCTTATCAGGACGTCTTGATTGCTTTGAGGATTCCTTCATTTCTCTCTGAACGTTCGGACCGGGCCCTGCAGGCTCGGTTCTTTATGGAAACGGGCCTCAGCAGACACTTCTGGGTCCAGCAGAGCGGGCTGGTTTTGACGTGCCAGAGCTCTTCACAGAAGCCCTCAGACCAAGAGGAGCCACATCAGGGGCCCCTGGGGGCCAGTTGACTGATCAGTGAGCAGCTTGTCCCTCATCTCATGAAGGCAGCTCAGATTTGACCAGATTCTTCACAGGGTCCCAGTTACATCCCAGTTAGAGATGATGGACAAAGACGAACCAGAAGATGGATCAGGACACTCCTGACGTCCTTCCATTGCTCTGGAGATGATTGTTTTTATTTTAGATGTGCGTTCATGAAGTTCTGTTTGTTTTGTCTGTCGAGGCCGTTTGGATCTTCCAGGTTCTTTACTGTCGTCACGAGGTGGAAGGACACGTTCATTCAACTTTTATTTCTACACGTTGGTCCCAGTGAGGCCCAGACCTGAGTTTAACAAACACTAGCCGTGTTTCCATCAAGGTTTCTTGATGCACATTTTGAAGTATCGCATCAGAAAAGCTGAATGGAAACGGCACGATTCAAATTAACTTCCTCTAATTCTCAAAAAAGTTGATACGCTCGCTTGAGGTGGTTTTTGGGTTTTTCGAAACAGAGCTGATGCGCAAAACGACAGATGGAAACAGATTTGCCGACTCAGTTCTGACGTAGCGAACATTCACGTCATGTGACTGATCAGCTGTTTCCGCTGTAACATCGCTAAAACTAGTTGGCATGACAGAATAAATACAACTTGCCCGATAGCAACACATTCCTGAAATATTCTCTCCATTTAGCCGAGATGTGTGGTCGGGTTCTGTTTTCAACCGCTACTTCCTGTTTAACATTTTTTTAACATTTGTTTTTATATTTTGTACATTATCATTTATGAGATTGTCTTGTATTGTTTCTTTTGTAAAAAAATGAACAAAATTAGTAAACATAAACTTCCTGTTTACTGTAGACATGCGTAACGCTGACGTCTGACGTAATGCCGCTTTGCGTGGCCTGGTAGATTCGCTTCAAGCCAGTTGATGTAAACACTTCTGATTTGCGTTAATTTTTATTTACATTTTTGCGAAATTTCAAAAATTCGCTCAAAATTCAGATTGAAAATAGATGGAAACACGGCTACAGATGACAACAGCGGAAAGACAACCTTAAAGGATGCGTACAAATTAATAAAAAAAACATATAATAATTATATAATAATAAAAAAAACATGTGAATTACCGGGTATGTGCAAGATCTTAGTTACATCCAAAAAAAAAATAGCAAACATATAAAGTATATTCAAGTCAGTTTATTGCTAAAACACCAAGTCACAACAGAAGTTGTCTCAGGGTTGAACAGAAATATTCATATATAAAATAATAATTTAACAGAAACATTCATATATAAAATAATAATTTAACAGAAACATTCATATATAAAATAATAATTTAACAGAAACATTCATATATAAAATAATAATTTAACAGAAACATTCATATATAAAATAATAATTTAACAGAAACATTCATATATAAAATAATAATTTAACAGAAACATTCATATATAAAATAATAATTTAACAGAAACATTCATATATAAAATAATAATTTAACAGAAACATTCATATATAAAATAATAATTTAACAGAAACATTCATATATAAAATAATAATTTAACAGAAACATTCATATATAAAATAATAATTTAACAGAAACATTCATATATAAAATAATAATTTAACAGAAACATTCATATATAAAATAATAATTTAACAGAAACATTCATATATAAAATAATAATTTAACAGAAACATTCATATATAAAATAATAATTTAACAGAAACATTCATATATAAAATAATAATTTAACAGAAACATTCATATATAAAATAATAATTTAACAGAAACATTCATATATAAAATAATAATTTAACAGAAACATTCATATATAAAATAATAATTTAACAGAAACATTCATATATAAAATAATAATTTAACAGAAACATTCATATATAAAATAATAATTTAACAGAAACATTCATATATAAAATAATAATTTAACAGAAACATTCATATATAAAATAATAATTTAACAGAAACATTCATATATAAAATAATAATTTAACAGAAACATTCATATATAAAATAATAATTTAACAGAAACATTCATATATAAAATAATAATTTAACAGAAACATTCATATATAAAATAATAATTTAACAGAAACATTCATATATAAAATAATAATTTAACAGAAACATTCATATATAAAATAATAATTTAACAGAAACATTCATATATAAAATAATAATTTAACAGAAACATTCATATATAAAATAATAATTTAACAGAAACATTCATATATAAAATAATAATTTAACAGAAACATTCATATATAAAATAATAATTTAACAGAAACATTCATATATAAAATAATAATTTAACAGAAACATTCATATATAAAATAATAATTTAACAGAAACATTCATATATAAAATAATAATTTAACAGAAACATTCATATATAAAATAATAATTTAACAGAAACATTCATATATAAAATAATAATTTAACAGAAACATTCATATATAAAATAATAATTTAACAGAAACATTCATATATAAAATAATAATTTAACAGAAACATTCATATATAAAATAATAATTTAACAGAAACATTCATATATAAAATAATAATTTAACAGAAACATTCATATATAAAATAATAATTTAACAGAAACATTCATATATAAAATAATTTAACAGAAACATTCATTATAAATTTAACAGAAACATTCATATATAAAAT
Organism: Garcialebias charrua; assembly: GCA_038048925.1. NCBI lineage: Eukaryota > Metazoa > Chordata > Actinopteri > Cyprinodontiformes > Rivulidae > Garcialebias > Garcialebias charrua. The sequence continues at coordinate 8,842 of JBBPBX010060042.1, forward strand.
AATAATTTAACAGAAACATTCATATATAAAATAATAATTTAACAGAAACATTCATATATAAAATAATAATTTAACAGAAACATTCATATATAAAATAATAATTTAACAGAAACATTCATATATAAAATAATAATTTAACAGAAACATTCATATATAAAATAATAATTTAACAGAAACATTCATATATAAAATAATAATTTAACAGAAACATTCATATATAAAATAATAATTTAACAGAAACATTCATATATAAAATAATAATTTAACAGAAACATTCATATATAAAATAATAATTTAACAGAAACATTCATATATAAAATAATAATTTAACAGAAACATTCATATATAAAATAATAATTTAACAGAAACATTCATATATAAAATAATAATTTAACAGAAACATTCATATATAAAATAATAATTTAACAGAAACATTCATATATAAAATAATAATTTAACAGAAACATTCATATATAAAATAATAATTTAACAGAAACATTCATATATAAAATAATAATTTAACAGAAACATTCATATATAAAATAATAATTTAACAGAAACATTCATATATAAAATAATAATTTAACAGAAACATTCATATATAAAATAATAATTTAACAGAAACATTCATATATAAAATAATAATTTAACAGAAACATTCATATATAAAATAATAATTTAACAGAAACATTCATATATAAAATAATAATTTAACATTATTTATGTGAGGAGCAGACTGCTTTGAGTTTAACTCCATCACAGAACTCTCATCTTGAACAAGCATGAAGGCGACAGTGGAAAGGAAAAACTCCCTCATGAGGAAGAAACCTTTAGCAGAACCAGAAAGTATAAGAAGAACTATAAGGAACATATACAATATAAACACTAATAATGTAAAATAATTTGGTGCATTAGGCAGCAGCTTGAACTGGAACCAGCGTTAACACATGTAGGTTCAGGGACCGGTTCTTCAGCGGTTCAGATCCGGTTCCCCTCCTGTTAAGGTTGACAGCAGTAATGTCAACACATTATATTTTATTTTATATTATTTTATATTTTATATATTTCATATTATATTCTAGTTTCCTCCTGCCTGTCAGAACTTCTGTGTGATGTTTCATTTCACTACATCGTTACAGATGCAACAGCTGTTTGCAGCTGGTCTTCTAGTTTTGTTGAAATATGTAAGAACAAGCAGCAGTGACGTCATCACGGGCACGGAAAGAAAAGCAACACGTTTCAATAAAAAGTTTATTCCAGTATAAATATTGAAAACTTGACATCTGTGTTCTTCAGCAGAAATGTGCGTGTTGGATGAAGACGCCAGGAGGCAGGAGCAGCTGGGGGACTCCGGGGAGGGGGTGCGGGGTCCGGCCCATGCACGAGGAGGGGTACTGGTTCTGGTTCTGGTTCTGGTTCTGGTACTGGTTCTGGTACCAAACCGATGGGATCCGGGGAGCCAGGAAGTCCTGGACCTCTCGTTTCAGCTTCACCCTCCGGTTCTGGAACCAGGTCCTGACCTGAGGACGAGCACACTGACGTGAACACCCAGAGCGCGTGCACGTGCACGTGCACCAGGAGACTCTGAAAGCTCGTACCTGTGTGTTGGTGAGGCGCAGCCTCTGGGCGGTGTGCACGCGCTCCCCTGCGTCCAGGTACCTGCGCGTGCTGAACATCTGCTCCAGCTGCATGATCTGCTCCACGGAGAACTTGACGCGCGCGCGCCGCTGCCTGTCCTCATCACCTCCATCACCTCCTCCATCACCTCCATCACCTCCATCACCTCCTCCATCACCTCCATCATCACCTCCATCACCTCCATCACCTCCATCATCACCTCCATCACCTCCATCACCT
>JBBPBX010060042.1:10862-21567 GCA_038048925.1 Garcialebias charrua
ATCACCTCCTCCATCACCTCCATCATCACCTCCTCCATCACCTCCATCACCTCCATCATCACCTCCATCACCTCCTCCATCACCTCCATCATCACCTCCATCACCTCCATCATCACCTCCATCATCACCTCCATCACCTCCATCACCTCCTCCATCATCACCTCCATCACCTCCATCACCTCCTCCATCACCTCCTCCATCACCTCCATCACCTCCTCCATCACCTCCTCCATGCACGCAGAGGCGCTCCGAGGGGGCAGCTTCACTCTCATACCCGGAGGAGTCCCCCCCGCCCCCCTCCGACACTGCAGGAGACAGAACAACCGTTACGCGCACGCGCCTGCAACAATTCTTTGAACGTGCTGGTGAAGATTCTCAGTCGTCCAGGACATGATAAAATCACAAAAAAAACTGGATTTATTTGTAACAGAAGACGTTTCGCTTCTCATCCGAGGAGCTTTATCAATTCAATGAGGAAAATGTGAGAGAGAGAGAAGTTATAAACAGGACTGACACTGACACCACCAACATCAATTGGAAGCTAACACCCACACATATACCTGTGTGACCCATTCAAAGTTCAGTGTATGAAAACAGTGATAAAATGAAAACAAAAAAATCACTGAATTGATAAAGCTCCTCGACGGATGAGAAGCGAAATGTCTTCTGTTACAAATAAAGTCCAGTTGTTCTGTAATGAACGCCTTTTTTGATTCTTTGAACGTTTCCGGTTGTTGTTTTTTTCCAACAAATCAGAAACAGGAACATGTCTGCACTGGATTCAGATACTCACAGGAGCAGCTCGTGCGCAGTCTGTCCTCTGGCTGCTGGGGGGCCCGGGGGGGCTGGGGGCCCCGGGGCGCTTTCACTTTTGGCTCCAGACAACTTTTACCGAAGGTCGGTGCGCGCGGCTGCACCATGCAGGGCACGTGGGGTCTGTGCGCATGCGTGGCTGCCTGATGGCTCTGTGCCAGCCAGTCCGCAGAGAAGAACTTCACCATGGTCCTGGTCCTGGTCCTGGTCCTGGTCTGAGGGTCCACCCGGCCCAGCAGAACCTTTATACCTGCAGCTCATTTACATATCGAGGATTCTGATCGATCACCTGATTGGAGGATAATGACTTCTCATTGAAGTCTTTACAGCCTGTGAGTGTGAAGTCCCGGCGCCACCTGGTCTGCAGCCCCCCCCCCACACACACACACACACACACACCGTGGTTCCAGTGACCCCTCCCCCATGCTTTAAAACATCTCACAGGTGAGAAACAATAAAAAAAAACACTTTGAACTTTTATTCAGTCCAACCATCTGCTCTAATCACATAATGATAATTATTTTATTCCTATTAAAATATAATTTTATAAATGAAAATGTTCTTTGTGACGTGGTTTGATCACGTGCCAGATGTTGGCTGACCTCTGGGCCCCGTGTATCTGTGACATCATTCAAGTGATTTAATGTCGTTAGCACAATATCAGCTGAAACAAAGATAACGGGACCAAAAACCCGAGAATCTCTTTAAAATGTGATTGATCGGAGCAGCCGATCAGAGACGCTTCAGCTGATATTGATTGTGAGTCGAGCGGGCCCCACTCACTGATTAGAGTTAATGAGCCAGGTGGAAAACTTTGACTGGAGCAGAAGGTTCAGTCTCTAAAACCAAAATCAAATCAAACTAGAGAAACTGCATTTCCTGTGACGATGCAGCGTGAACGTTTATCGCTGAAGAAAAAAAAACAGCTGAAATGTTGCTGAAATGGAAAAACAAACCTAAATTAGCAGAAGAAAGCAGAAATAACACATCTGCGAAATTAAGATTAAATAACCAGAAATGAGCACAAAAATAGGAAAACAGCTAAAAAAGCTTAAATTAGCTAAATAAATAAAAAGAAGCCGAAAAGTAGCTCAAAAGACAAATAGAGGTTTAAACTACCAGAAGGAAGTGGAAGGAGCTAAAAAATGTAGAATTAGCAGAAAAAGCTATTTAGCACAAAAACAGCTACCGGTAGTAGCTGAAATGGCAGAAAAAGCTGAAAAGAGCATAAACAGCTGAATAAGCAGAAATAATTTAATCTGAATAGCAGAAAATTACCACAAAAACTTGCATTTATCTGAAAACAGCTGAAATCAGTTAAAAATGCAAAAAAGGGAAGCTGAAAGGCTAAAAAGCTTAAATTAACAGAAAAAGCAGAAATAACAGGTTTGCCCAATTATGCTGAAATAAGCTGAAAGGAACACAACAAGCTGAAATTAGCAGAAAGAAATTAGAAGCAGCACAAATATGTAGTTAGCAGAAAGAATCTTAAAGGAGCTCAAAATAGCTGAAATTAGCTGCAAAAAGTTTAAATTAGCAGCAGCTGAAAGAGCCGAACGTTTTGATTCATGATTTGTTGAAATAGAACAAAATGTGTGGAACGACAAAGATGATGAAACTTGTGGAAGAAAACTGGATGAGTGAACGCTTCACGAACATTTTTATTTTTATTAAAAATATTTAAAAAAATAATAATAATAAACTGAATGAGTGACTGCTTCACGGACATTTTTATTTTAATTAAAATTATAAATAAATAAATAAATAAATAAATAAATAAATAAATAAATAAATAAATAAATAAATAAAGTGGATGAGTAACTGCTTCATGAACATTTTTATTTTTATTAAAATTGTAAAAAAAATAATAATAAACTGGATGAGTGCTTCACGAACATTTTTATTTTAATTAAAATTGTAAATAAAATAAAAAAAATAAAGTGGATGAGTGACTGCTTCACGAACATTCCCTCAGGAGTAAACTTTCACTGCATCTGTTCACAGAAGAGGTTCAGTCTCTGACTTCAGCCTTCAAAGATAGTTTGAAATGTGGACACACTGTAAACAGTAAACATCCAACCCGTTATAGACAGCTCGTTAAACGATGGCCGTCAGGAGAAACGTCACATTTTGGTTTCGCTTCGTGTTTTTCTCGTCCTCACGTTTGTTGTGAATTGTTGATTTATAAAGCAACCAGCGGCGGCCGCCACTAGAGGGCGCTAGGGGCGCCGCCCCTCTGGAACCTGCAGCTCTTCACCATTTGAAGATTTAATTTTTTTTTATAAAAATGAAATAATAAAATAAAAATATTTCAAAATGTATGCATATATGTTTTTAGTTGTGTAGGATAAATAATTTATGAGTAATGATGTTTGTTTCAAAAAACGTTTTCTGATTGTGACGTACTTCCGGTTCCCCCGCTGGGCGCCGCTAACCACACGCTAACGGCTTTTCCATTGAATCTAATTATAAACTAGTGCTAAGCGCATGCGCAGTTTATGTCCCATCTGTCCAAAACTATTGGACTGTACAGGTCGCATTTTCCGTCGCCCTCGAGCCTGGACTCGTCTCGTGATCGCTGCGGTTCGTGTGTTTCCGGTTAGCCGAGGAGGAGGGGGGAGCGGGGGACCATCTCTGTACACAGTCAGAGCTGACACACGCAACTAGCGACGTTGAACAGCAGTAATTATTAATGGTGCCTTTCTACACAGGTAAGCAAGTAATATTAAGTGAGTTTAATGAATCGCTACATGAGCAAAGTTTGAGCTGATCTCTCTGTGTGCGTGACGTGGTGTGTTGTGTTGCGGTCAGTCAACAGTAGCTAGCTACTAGCTGTGCTTATCTGTGGTGTATTGTACAACATTATAAAAGTTGCTAGTTATTATAAACCCGAATGTCTGAAGACGACTCCTGTCTGTCCATCTTCAGCTCATGTCATGAACTGTTTTACTCCTCAGAGTGTCTGTGTTAAAGGTTCAGTATGTAACATTTTTTATAAACATATTTCTTCACTCTGCCACATCTCCTGACAGTAGCTACAAGACAGATGCTTAAACTGCTAAGCTTAAGCAAAAAGAGGAAAATATTGATGAGTAGCAAAACACTAGCCTGGCCCTCGCCATTCCTACGCAGCTCCGCTCAATTCTCATTTCCCTTCACTGCTGGGTCTGGCATTTCTCCCATCCACAAGGATGTCTCCGGTAGGTTTTGACCGGACCAATCAGAGAACAGAAGGCGGAGTTTTGAACGACGTCGACTGACGTCGTCATTCAAAATGGCTGCCGCCACGAAGGAATTTTCAATAAAACAAGGTAAAAAACTATTATTTCTCTGCTGAGAAAAAATAGATTTCATAGCTGACGTTATATCAGAAGTGTTCCTGAGCAATCAGAGAGCAGAAGGCGGAGTTTTGAACGATGTCGACTGACGTCGTCATTCAAAATGGCTGCCGCCACGAACGAATTTTCATCAAAACAAGGTAAAAAACTATTATTTCTCTGCTGAGAAAAAATATAGTTCATAGCTGACGTTATATCAGAAGTGTTCCTGAGCTTAACAGTTCCTAAATCAATTCACGAAATGGTCAAATCTGCTGGATATTAAATAGTTTCGGTTTGATATTTTCCAAACAGCCTCGGGTGCGCTACGAAAATAAATGATAAAAAATCGAATTTTATCTCAAATGTTTCATCTAGGCCAACAGTCAGTAAATTAAAGACATATAATTACACACTGGTGGCAGAAAAAATATCCACAGAGTGGTTTCTGAGCAATTTATCTGATAGCCTGGACCCAGGGCTGGACTGGCCATTCGGGCGTACCGGGCAAATCCCCGGTGGGCCGTCGGTGATTTATGCGATTTATGGGCCGCTGTCACTCATGAACCAAAAAAATAAATTATAGCTATTTTTTTGTCAATCGCGACGGCCGATTGGTTGATTTTCTTGAACGACATCGAGCTAATCCAATGAAATCTCTCAGCACTCTTCCGTCCAGCCCCTTCCCTTTACTCGCATCAAGCTACATGTATTGCGGTTGTGAAACCTGACACCAGCGTGCCTGACAGAAACTGGACTGTGAGGTGCTCACACGGAGCTGAAAGTTCCTCCCTGCAGCCTGAGAGGAGGACGAGTGAGACAGGACTCATCAAGGAGTGACGTGACGTCTGCTCTATGCGACCTAGTTTCAGCGCGGCATCTTGCAGGCAGCACGCGTTAGCACTTAGCATTACAGTATTAGCATGTTGTTGCGGTCTCCTGTTGTTAAAAGACCAGCGCAAATTAAAGCTGTGCATGGACGCGGTTTCACAAGACCTGCAGCAGCAACACACGTCACTTGAACGGACTAACCACATCATCCGAACGTGAACGAAGAAAACAGCTTGTAAACACCGATCAGCAGCTGCAACTTTTCTCAGGTAATTCAAATCATTCCAGATCAATAACACAAATAGGAGTTTTTAATGATCTCTGAATCATGTCTGAAATGTTGTTGATGTGCTGCAGGCTTTACTGAACGCTGCTAAGACGTTTTCCATCACGTCAACACTTCAGCACTTTATGAAAAAACTCAGACTGATACAGTAGTGTCAGCATGTCCTGGAGCCCTGATGATGAGAGATGAGAGATTCAACCACCTCAACTGCTCAAAAAGAGGTATTGTTCTTTTACTATTACTGTACTATTACCTTTTTAATTTAAAATTATAATCTTATTAACTTTTTTTTTACCTCTTTGTGTGTTATTTCCAGAAGTTAGCAGCTGTTCTCTTCCTCTTCAAGGAAATCCACATGCAGCTAAGGAGCTAAGGAGTCTGTGCTGATGACCCTGATGCATGCTCAATAATCCAGGTAAAAATCTAAAAAAAAACTATGTCTGGGCCTCTGGACATTCAAAAAACAAAACAAAACAATTGTAGAAACGTTTCATCTTTCATCAGAAAGACTTCCTCAGTCTGAGGTGCTGTATTCAGCTCAGTCTTATAAATATCACCCTCTCACTGTGGAAACTCTGTAACAACCTGCCCCCCAACATTAGACAGGCCTCCTCCCTTCACATGTTCAAATCCCTGCTAAAAAAATCATCTTTTCTCTATTATTTCAAACTGTGTGAGCTGACGTAGTGTATATATATTTTTTTTACTGTGTTTTCATTTTAATATTGTTCTTATACATTTTTATTATACTTTTACCGCTGTTAATATCATAATTTTTACCATTGGTGTGTGATACTGTTCTGTACATTTTTAAACCTCTTTTGTGTTGTGTGTGTGAAGCACCTTGATAACAGTTTATCTGTTTTAACTGTGCTATATAAATAAAATAGACTTGACTTGACTCACAGTGGATCAACCAGTTTGTTGATGACAGCTGAAACCAGCTGCTCACATGAGCAAGGAGGACCATCAGCCTAACAATGGATCATTAGCACCCTGATGGTTGTTTGCTATTCACAGAGGGCTGAGTGATACTAGCAACAACAGCATTGTAAGAGGGGGACAGTTGAACCCGGAGGCCTCCACCTCTGTTTAATGATGGACAGTTTCTTTTCACAAAGAACCTGTCTGTTTTGACACCACAGATTGGAGTATGTTCAAAGAAGCTGCTACCACAAACAACACCACATGTCTCCAGGAGTACTCAGACACTGTATGTTCATACATCACCAAGTGCATTGATGATGTAACCAACCTTAAAACCATCACTGTTCGGGCTAACCAGAAGCCATGGCTGACAGCTGAGGTTTACAGACTCCTGAGAGCCAGGAATGCTGCCTTCAAAGCGGGAGATCAGGTGGGCCTGAGGGCAGCCAGAAACAACCTGGACCGGGGCATCAGAAAGGCAAAGAAGCAGTATTCTGGGAAAATAGCTCACCGTTTCAAGGACAGCAGGGATACACGCAGTCTGTGGCAGGGAATACAGACCATCACAAACTACAAACCACCCCCCCAGACCTGTGACAGCTCAGCCTCTGCGCTGAATGAACTGAATGAGTTCTTTGCTCGGTTCGAGGCAAGTAACAGCACACCAGCACATAAACTCCCCCCCTCTCCTGATGGCCAGGTGCTGACGCTGTCCTCAGACAGCGTAAGGCGATCATTCATCAAGATTAACGCCCGGAAGGCCTCTGGTCCTGACAACATACCTGGTCGTGTGCTGAAGGACTGTGCAGGGGAACTCGCAGCGGTCTTCACGGACATCTTTAACATCTCACTGAGCCAGGCCATCGTCCCCACCTGTTTCAAAGCCACCACCATCATCCCTGTCCCAAAGAAGGCAACGCCCGCATGCCTCAATGACTATCGCCCAGTAGCACTCACCCCCATCCTGATGAAGTGCTTTGAACGGCTAGTCATGAAAAGCATCACATCTGTCCTCCCTGACTCCCTGGATCCCTTCCAATTTGCATACCGCTCAACCGACGATGCCATCTCCTCTGCCCTTCACACAGCTCTCACACATCTGGACACGAAGGACTCCTATGTTAGAATGTTGTTCATCGACTTCAGCTCGGCATTTAACACCATCATCCCCCAACAGCTCATCCTTAAACTGGACAGTCTGGGGCTGAACACCTCAATGTGTAACTGGCTGCTAGACTTCCTGACCGGGAGACCACAGACAGTACGGATCGGGAGTAACACATCTAGCACCATCACATTGAACACAGGGGCCCCACAAGGATGTGTGCTGAGCCCCCTTCTATTCACCCTGCTAACACACGACTGCACACCATCGTACAGCTCCAACCACTTCATCAAGTTTGCGGACGACACAACAGTGGTAGGTCTCATCAGCAACAACGATGAGACGGACTACAGGAACGAGGTGAGCCGCCTGGCCTTGTGGTGCGGACACAACAATCTCACTCTCAACGTGGAGAAGACAAAGGAGATTGTTGTGGACTTCAGGAAGAGGGATGCCCAACATCCCCCTCTGACCATCAACAGCACCGCAGTGGAGAGAGTAGACAGCACCAAGTTCCTGGGAGTGCACGTCTCAAAGGACCTGTCCTGGAGCAGGAACACTGCAGCACTGGCAAAGAAGGCTCACCAGCGTCTCTACTTTCTCCGCAAGCTGAAAAGGGCTGGAGCTTCAACCCCCATCATGAGCACCTTCTACAGAGGTGCCATAGAAAGTGTCCTGACCAGCTGCATCACTGTGTGGTTTGGTGCATGTACTGCATCCTGCCGCAAGAGCCTCCAGCGCATTGTGAGAGCAGCTGAGAAGATCGTGGGCACCTCCTTGCCCTCACTGCAGGACTTACACAGCAAACGCCTCACTCGGAAAGCCCACCGCATGGCAGGTGATCCCACACACCCACTACACAGCTGCTTCAGACTGCTGCCATCAGGAAGGAGACTGAGGAGTCTCCAGGCTCGAACCAGCAGACTGAGAGACAGCTCTGTTCATCAGGCAGTCAGAATGCTAAACACTCTGCCTGCTCTGCCTCCCCTCCCATTTGAACTGCCTTAACACTAAAACTTTCTCACATATTATCACTCAACACAAAGTTTTTAACACTAGACTCTGTGTCACCAAACGGGTTTTCACTAAACTCTCGGTCATGTGCTCATACAGTTTGCACTACTTCTCATAATTGCACTAATGTCTGTATTACATCACTGCCTATAATCATAATACTGTTTACATTCTCTGTTTACATTTATTAATACTGTTTACTTTTATTACTACTGCTTACATGTAATTACTACTGTTTACATTTATTTACACTACTTTAATATCTACACCACTGCTGGTACATATACAGTGTGCTCTGAACGGTCTTATTTAGGGATGCCCAATGTGCCTTACTGCATATGCCACTTTTTGCCTCTACAACAACATCAACTACTACCTCATACATATACTGTGTACATTGACTCATACGCTGCTTTGCCACTTTGCAAATGTCAATGCTAGAAACCTTTAGTTTATTTTAGTTATACTTTTTATACTCTTTTTTTATACCACTATGCAAAAAAAAAAAAAAAAAAAAACACAGGACAGTGTTAGTTTTACTATTTTTATGCTTATGTCTATTATTATATGTTTCAGTGTTTCAATGTTTAGATGTTTACTGTTGCACCGAGGGACTGAGAGAAACGCAATTTCGGTCCTGTGTATGTCCTGCACTGTACATATTGCAGATCTGACAATAAAGTTGACTTTGACTTACTCCTCTCTCAAACCATCGTTCCTCTCTATCAAGGATGTGAACATCTTCATCCCTGAAAGAGTTGGCCTATACAAACGTATTGTTCACTTGAAACATTTTCAAAATAATCATTTTATAAGTCTTTTTTGTAAACATATTATTTGTTTAGTGAAGTAAAGACACTATTTTTTTATATAAAGCAAGTATTTCTTTATTCATTCAACCTTCATTTATGATATTGAAATCAAGAAATACCTTATTTTTTATCAAAAGTATTTATGTTTAATAAAGTCAAGAAAGACCATTATGTTTTTTGAATATTTTTAATTGGTAATTATTTTATTAAAACATTTAAATTTTTTATGTATTGTGACAGAGGGTTCTTGTTAGCAGCTGCTGAAAGTAACTAATAAATTAACTTAGTAATCTAACTTAGTTACTTTCCAAATCAAGTAATCAGTACTTAACTAAGTTACTTTTTCAATGTAACTATGCCATCCATCACTGTGGGCCACTCTGCTCAAAATGCCCGGGCCGATTTTTTGTCCCAGTCCAGCCCTGTGCCTATGTTGCCACTTCTGACTGGTATGCCTCTCAACTGTTAGATGTTTCTGTTAGTGGAAAAAACCTTCAGCTGACTGTGTACTGTTTTCTAAAAATGGAACTGGTGAGTTTGTTTGTGTGTCTGTTTCTGGAGCTAGCATGCTAGCACTAGCCTCCAGGTTATTGTATTGGGTTCTGTGCTAAAAACATTAACATCAATACGTTTCTATATACAGTACTAAATGTCACTGATGGTATTGTTCTACAATGTCTGAACCAGAGGCGGCCGCCACTAGAGGGCGCTAGGGGCGCCGCCCCTCCTTGGAACTGCAGCTCTTCTTCTTCACCATTTGAAGATTTAATTTTTTTTTTTATAAAAGTGAAATAATAAAATAAAAATATTTCGAAATGCATGCATATATGTTTTTAGTTGTGTAGGATAAATATTTTATGAGTAATTGTTTGTTTCAAAAAACGTTTTCTGATTTGACGTACTTCCGGTTTCCCCGCTGGGCGCCGCCTGCGGCTTTTCCATTGAATCTAATTATAACTAGCGGCCGCTAGCGGCCGTAGTTTATGTCCCATCTGTCCAAAACTATTGGACTGTACAGGTCGCATTTTCCGTCGCCCTCGAGCCTGGACTCGTCTCTTATCGCCACGGATCGCCAGCGCTTCCGGTTCGAGCCAGGAGGGTGGGGGAGCGGGGGACTCTCTCTGTTTACACTCAGAGCTGATCACACGGCCAACTAGCGACGTTGAAACAGCAGTAATTATTAATGGTGCCTTTCTACACAGGTAAGCAAGTAATAATTGTGAGTTATAAATCTCTAAGCACACATGAGCAAAGTTTGAGCTGTTCTCATCTGTGTGCTGACGTGGTGTCGTGTGTTGCTATCAGTCACACAGCTAGTAGCTACTAGCTGTGCTTATGAATGTTGTGGTGTTTCTTTATCTAATGCTTATTACTATTCCTGACTGATATGGCTCTCAACTAGATGTTACAAAAGTGTTTTCTAAACACCCTGATGCATGCTCAATAATCCAGGTAGAAAAATCTAAAAAAGCTAAGTCTGGTCCTCTGGACATAATGTCCAGAGGACCAGACTTAGCTTTTTTAGTGTTTTCTAAACGTTATGTGTTTAATATTATGACTATCAGGTGTTTATGTATTAATATTTTGATTATCAGATGTT